>JAKOOJ010000025.1:3272895-3351843 GCA_022577455.1 Arizona elegans | reverse complement strand
GAGGGAGGAAGGAGGAAAGAGAGAGGGAGGGAGGGAGGAAGGAGGAAAGAGAGAGGGAGGGAAGGGGAGGAAGGAGGATAGAGAGGGGAGGGAGGGAGGGAGGGAGGGAGGAGGAAAGAGACGAGGGAGGGAGGGAGGAAGGAGGAAAGAGAGAGGGAGGGAAGAAGGAAGGAGGAAAGAGAGAGGGAGCGAGGGAGGGAGGAAGGAGGAAAGAGAAGGAGAGAGAAGAGAGAGAGGGAGGGAGGGAGGAAGGAAGGAAGGAGGAGAGGGAGGAAGAGGAGGAGGAAGGAGGAAGAGGGAGAGAGGGAGGGCAGGAAGGAGGAAAAGAAGAGAGAGAGAGCGAGGGAGGGGAGGGGAGGAGGAAGGAGGAAGAAGAGAGAGGGAGGGAGGGAGGAAGGAAGGAGAGAGAGGGAGGGAGGGAGAAGGAGGAAAGGAGAGAGAGAGGAGAGGAGGGAGGGAGGAGGAAAGAGAGGGAGGGAGGGAGGAGGAAAGAGAGAGAGGGAGGGGAGGGGGAGGGAGGGAGGGAGGAGGAAAGAGAGAGGTGGGAGGGAGGGAGGAAGGAGGAAGAGAGAGGGAGGGAGGGATGGAAGGAGGAAAGAGAGGAGAGGGAGGGAGGGAGGAAGGAGGAAAGAGAGAGGGAGGGAAGAAGGAAGGAGGATAGAGAGAGGGAGAGAGGGAGGGAGGAAGGAGGAAAGAAGAAAGGGAGAGAGGAAGGAAGGAGGAAGAGAGGGAGGGAGGGAGGGAGGAAGGAGGAAAGATAGGGCCGGGAGGGAGGGAGGAAGGAGGAAAGAGAGAGAGAGAGAGGAGAGGGACGGGAGGAAGGGAGGGAGACTGCGACTTATTTTGCTCCATATCCTAATACTGCATATGGAGCGATGGCACTTGGCCAAGCTGATTCCCCATTTCCCAACCCAGCCAGACAGTTGAGTGCATTGCAAATATCCACGTAAGTGGCCTGATCTTGGAGAACAAGAGTCGAAGAGAGTATCTGTAACTCAAGGTTGAACCGTGGGGTCCTTGGTGCTCTCTGGGCTGGGTTGTTTTCTCGCAGACGTCTCACGACCCAACTAGGCAACATCATCAGTGCTAGAAGGAGGTAAGGGTCGTCATAAATACACTTGCCCAGCACCGAAATACAACGAGTGGTTGTACGTCGTGGACTACCTGGCACTTGCAAAAATCGAAGCCCCAGATTTTAGGGCTCGCTTAGGAATAAACCCCACAAAAATGCGTTAACGGGAATTCCTTCGCGCCGTGCTGGCTGGGGGGTGGGTGGGTGGGAGAGAGAGAGGGGATTCTGGGAGTTGAAGTCCACGTCTCTTCCAAGGTTGGAAAAACCCTGCCCTTCGCACGTGGCCTTAAGACAGCAAGAAGCATTTCGTGCATCCGCGAATCCCAGGACGCAGCAGCCATTCTAATGTTAACAACGGCCTTGGGTTCCAACTGGCTAGGATTGGTTCACACATGGCTTATTCGACCCTGGGTTTTATTTGCGTGTGTAACATACACACAAACGGTACGGAAACGTTCCGGGGGAGAGGAAAAAATATGCGGCGTCAAGTCGGAATTGGCTCACTAGATCGTTTTTCGCAACCTGGCTCACACCAATTTCCGAAGTCACCCGTGAAAATGTCTATGCGGGTTTTTTTTTAAAAAAAAATCTGGATTTTATTTTTATGAATAACTAACACAAGGCAGCAAGCACTCCTGCTGCCTATTTTCCCCATAACAAAAACCCCTTTGAGGTAGGTTGGGCTCACGTAGAAGGACTGGCCCAAAGTCACCCAGCTGGCTTTCATTCCTAAGGCAGGACTAGAACTCACAGTCTCCTGGTGATCGGCCCAAAGTCACCCAGCTGGCTTTCATTCCTAAGGCAGGACTAGAACTCACAGTCTCCTGGTGATCGGCCCAAAGTCACCCAGCTGGCTTTCATTCCTAAGGCAGGACTAGAACTCACAGTCTCCTGGTGATCGGCCCAAAGTCACCCAGCTGGCTTTCATTCCTAAGGCAGGACTAGAACTCACAGTCTCCTGGTGATTGGCCCAAAGTCACCCAGCTGGCTTTCATGCCTAAGGCAGGACTAGAACTCACAGTCTCCTGGTGATCGGCCCAAAGTTACCCAGCTGGCTTTCATTCCTAAGGCAGGACTAGAACTCACAGTCTCCTGGTGATCGGCCCAAAGTCACCCAGCTGGCTTTCATTCCTAAGGCAGGACCCCTTTGAGGTAGGTTGGGCTCACGTAGAAGGACTGGCCCAAAGTCACCCAGCTGGCTTTCATTCCTAAGGCAGGACTAGAACTCACAGTCTCCTGGTGATCGGCCCAAAGTCACCCAGCTGGCTTTCATTCCTAAGGCAGGACTAGAACTCACAGTCTCCTGGTGATCGGCCCAAAGTCACCCAGCTGGCTTTCATTCCTAAGGCAGGACTAGAACTCACAGTCTCCTGGTGATCGGCCCAAAGTTATCCAGCTGGCTTTCATTCCTAAGCAGGGTGGATAAAAATAAATGATTTTTTAAAAAAAAATCAAAAAAAAAAATCAGATTTTTTTGATTTAAATCGAATTTTTTTTATTTAAATCGGATTTTTTTGATTTTTATTGAATTTATTTTAATAAAAAACTTTTGGGATAAAAATCTATCATAAGATAGTTTTCTATTTAAGATACATAAATAATTTAGTTTATTCAGCATGAAATGGATACCTAACTAAGCTCCATTTCATGCTGATTTAAATTTTAAAAAAATCTGATTTTTTTTTTATTTTATTTTTTTTTAAAAAAAATCATTGATTTTTATCCACCCTGGTTGGGATTAATATGTTTGCCATGTCTTATACTCCTTATAAAGAATGTGGTACAAAGCACTATTGAAGGTATGATCTTTATGTATATGAATCAGTATATGAGCTTTATGTATAAATGGGCAAATTGAAATAAGGGAGAAAAATGGATAGGTAAGAAATGTTTACTGATGCGAAATTGTTGAAAAGAAGAAAATTGTAAAAATTTCTTTTTTTTTTCATTTATTTAAATTTCTATACCGCCCTTCTCCAAAATAGGACTCAGGGCAGTGAACAGCCAAAGTAAAAAAACAATACATACAAAATTTAAAAGCAGTTTAAAATAATTAAATATTTGCCCGAAAATTAAAACAACCCAATTTAAAATCGATTTAAAATTCACTCAAGCCAGCCCAGCTAGTTGAAATAAATGGGTTTTCAGGCCCGACGAAAAATCCGGAGGTCAAAAAACAACAACTGTTTAATAAAAATTATTATAAGAAAGAAAAGAAAAGAAAAGAAAGAAAGAAAGAAAGAAAGAAAGAAAGAGACCAAAAGCTAAGTGTCCTTCATCGCAATTAGTTTTATATCCTTCTATCCCGCAAGTTGTGTCTCTTGATATGTATGATTACGCGTATCTTAAGGAGGGATCTACTATCCGTTGGGACGAAAACACTTGCAGGATCTAATACGTTTTGTTACGCGTGGAGAATCTGCCTGACTTGCATGATCTGGCAAGGAGGTTCCTTCAAGGACAAAATCAGGAATTGGGGAGGGAATTTCAACCCGTATTTCCTAGGTGTGCAGGACACACGACCCGGGAAAATGAAGTATAGGTAGTCCTCAACTTATGATCGCAATTGAGGCCAAAATTTTATGCTGCTAAGTGAGAAAGTTGTTCAGTGAGTTTCGCCCCGTTTTACGACTTTCCTTGCCACGTTTGTTAAGCGAATCAACTGCGGCTGTCGAGTTAGTGACACCGCTGTTAAGTGAGCCTGGCTTCCCCCATTGACTTTGCCGCAAAAGGGAATCACAGGACCCCGGGACCATTGCAACCGTCATAAATATGAGTCAGCTGCCAATCAAGAGCCTGAAACTTTGATCATGTGACCATGGGATGCCGTGACAGTCGTAAGTGTGAAAAATGGCCATAGGTCAGCTTTTTTTTCCGGGGATGTTGTAACTTTGCAACCTTCTGACAAGCAAAGTCATCCCTTTGCCACAGTTGTTAAGTGAATCACTGCAGCTGTCAAGTAAGTGTGAAAAATGGTCCTAAGTACACTTTTTTTCAGTGCCGTTGTAACTTCGGTCACTAAGCGAAATGTGGTAAGTCGAGGACTACCTATAATAAACAAGAAAGCACAGCCATTTGCGGGGAGGCTGATGCTACGTATTTCCACATTTTTTTCAGACTCCCTGAGGCCCATCCCGTTACTTCTGGCAATACTGGTAAGTCCTTGACTTATGACGGTTCATTTAATGAACGTCCAAAATTGCAACAGCACTGAAAAATACGACTTATGACCATTTTTTTCACACTTACAACCAGTGGAGCATCCCCCAGGGACACGTGATCAAAATTCAGACGCTTGGGAAGTGACTCGTATTTATGACGGTCGCAGTTTTCCGAGGTCACGCCATCCCGTTTTGCGACCGTCTGATAAGTAAAGCCAAAGGGGAAGCCAGATTCGCTTAACAACGGTGTTACAAGCTTATTCACTGCAGCGATTCGCTTAAGGACCGTGGCAAGAAAGGTCGTAAAGTGGGACAAAAGTCACTTAACAATTTAACGACAGAAATTGTGGGCTCCATTGTGGTTGTAAATCAAGGACCATCTGTACAAAAGTTTCTTCAACACATTTTTTTTGCCTATTACAGGCAGTCCTTGACTTACGGCCGTTCATTTAGTGACAGTTTGAAGTTACGATGGCACTGAAAAAGTGATTTATGACCGTTTTTCACGCTTACGACCGTTGCAGCGCCCCCCTCTGGTCACGTGATCAAAATGCAGACGCTTGGCGACTGACTCGCATTTATGACGGCCGCAGCGTCCTGGGGTCACGTGATCCCCTTTTACGACCTTCTGACAAGCGAAGTTCAATGGGGAAGCCCCGATTCACTTAACAACCGTCTTACTCGCTTAACGGCGCAGGGATTCACTTCAGCACCTGTGGCAAGGAAGGTCGTAAAACGAGGCGAAGCTCGCTTAACAAATGCCTCCCCCTCTACTTAAAAAATTAAGAGTGTTAACAAGAGCCTTGGTAGTACAGTGGTCTAAGGCACCCTGTTATTAAGCTGGTTATTAAGACCAGCTGCCTGCAATTACTGTAAGTTCGAATCTCGCCAGGCTCAAGGTTGACTCAGCCTTCCATCCCTTCTAAGGTAGGTAAATTGAGGACCCAGTTTGTGGGGGCAATAAGCTGACTTTGTATAAATATACAAAAGTATGAAGGCTATTGCTTAACGCATTGTAAGCCACCCTGAGTCTCCGGAGAAGGGCGACATATACATCAAATTAAAAAAAAAAAAGGAAGAAGGAAGGAAAGGAAGGAAGGAAGAAGGAAGGAAGGAAGGAAAGGAAGGAAAGGAAGAAGGAAGGAAGGAAGGAAGGAAGGAAAGGAAGGAAGAAGGAAGGAAGGAAGGAAGGAAAGGAAGGAAGAAGGGAAGGAAGGAAAGGAAGGAAAGAAGGAAGGAAGGAAAGGAAGAAGGAAGGAAGGAAAGGAAGGAAGGAAAGGAAGGAAGAAGGAAGGAAGGAAGGAAAGGAAGGAGGAAGGAGGAAGGAAGGAAAGGAAGGAAGAAGGAAGGAAGGAAAGGAAGGAAAAGAAGGAGGAAGGAAGGAAAGGAAAGGAAGGAAGAAGGAAGGAAGGAAAGAAGGAAGGAAAGGAAGGAAGGAAGGAAAGGAAGAAGGAAGGAAAGGAAGGAAGAAGGAAGGAAGGAAGGAAAGGAAGGAAGGAAGGAAAGGAGAGGAAGAAGGAAGGAAAGGAAGGAGGAAGGAAGGAAGGAAGGAGGGAGGGAGATGATGTGGGACAGAGAAAAGAGGGGAGGGAGGAAGGAAGGGAAGGGAAGGAAAGGGGAAGGAAGGAAAAATGGAAGGGAGGGAGAGAAGGAAGGAAGGAAGGAAGGAAAAAAGGGGAAGGAAGGAAAAATGGAAGAGACAGAGAGAGGAAGGAGCCTTGGTAGTACAGTGGTCTAAGCACCCTGTCATTAACACAGTTGCCTGCAATTACTGCTGGTTCGAATCTCTCCAAGGCTCAAGGTTGACACAGCCTTCCATCCTTTCGAGGTAGGTAAAATGAGGACCCAGTTTGTGGGGGCAATAAGCTGACTTTGTATAAATATACAAAAGGATGAAGGCTGTTGCTTAACGCACTGTAAGCCACCCTGAGTCTCCAGAGAAGGGCGGCATATAAATCAAATTTTTTTTTTTAAAAAAAAAAAGTTGGCCTGCTCAGCAAAGATACTTTAGGCTCAACCTGCGGTCGTAAGTCAAGGACCACCTGTAGTTTTGAAGAGCTGCCTGCTGCCACCGTTTTAACGGGTCATGGCAAAGGTATGCCAATTGATTGCTTGCTTTCTATCCGGCCGCAGGTTTCAAAGGTCGCCCTGAGTCAGCGCATGCCAACTTTTTGCAAGCAAATGCAACCAACCTCCACAGAGGAAGCGTCTCGAT
This sequence comes from Arizona elegans, assembly GCA_022577455.1. Lineage (NCBI taxonomy): Eukaryota > Metazoa > Chordata > Lepidosauria > Squamata > Colubridae > Arizona > Arizona elegans. Next base: position 3,345,395 of record JAKOOJ010000025.1, on the reverse strand, counting down.
CTGTTGTTGATTCACGTCCTGTTATGCAAAGGAGTGTTATATAAGGGAGACCGAGTCAAGGTTCAAGGCTGAAGGAGGACGGCGTGGTACGTGCGCTTGCTTGCAATATTTATTTATTTATTTATTTGTTTGTTTATTTATTTATTTATTTATAATTTGATGTATATGTCGCCCTTCTCCGGAGACTCAGGGTGGCTTACAATGCATTAAGCAATAGCCTTCATACTTTTGTATATTTATACAAAGTCAGCTTATTGCCCCCACAAACTGGGTCCTCATTTTACCTACCTTAGAAAGGATGGAAGGCTGAGTCAACCTTGAGCCTGGCGAGATTCGAACTTACTTACTTACTTACTTACTTACTTATTTACTTACTTGTTTGTTTGTTTGTTTGTTTGTTTGTTTATTTATTTATTTATTTATTTTTATACCGCCCTTCTCCCGAAGAACTCAGGGCGGTGCACAGCCAAAAATAAAACACAAACACAGATAAAATTTAAAACAGTTTAAAAGGGAATTGAATAATTTGGCCCATTTCAATTAAGACAAAAGACAACCCCTGTAACTTAAAATTGATCTTGGTATTCAGGCCAGCCCAGCTTGTTGAAACAACTGCGTCTCGAGGGCACGGCGAAAGGTGCGTAGGTCAGGGATCATCCGTAAATCCCGGGGCAGTTCGTTCCAGAGGGCAGGTGCCCCCACAGAGAAGGATCTCCCCCTGGGAGTCGCCAGTCGACATAATTTGACCGACGGCACCCCGAGGAGTCCTTCTCTGTGGGAACGTAGAGATACCAATAGAGGAGAATATCTGTAGCTCAGGGTTTGAACTGGGAGGGGGGGGGTTGTCCTTGATGCGCTCGCTGAGCTTGGCGGCTTTCTTGCAGACGTTTCATGGCCCAGTTAGGTAATATCATCAGTGCTAGAAGGAGGTGGGGTTTGTGGAAGAGGAGGCGGAGGCAGAGGCGGAGGAGTAGGAGTAGGACAACGACTGTGGGGTCCTTGATGCCTTCTGAGCTTGGTAGTTTTCTTCGGGACATTTCATGACCCAGATAGGTAACTTCATCAGTGCTAGATGGAGGTGGGGTTTGTGGAGGAGAAAGGTGGGGGGAGGATGACTGTGGGGTCCTTGGTGCTCTCTGAGCTTGGCGGTTTTCTTGCAGACGTTTCCTGGCCCAGCTAGGTAATATCATCAGTGCTAGAAGGAGGCGGGTTTGTGGAAGAGGAGGCGGAAGCAGAGACGGAGGAGGAGGAGGAGGAGGAGGAGGAGGAGGAGGAGGAGGAGGAGGATAATGACTGTGTGGTCCTTGATGTTTTCTGAGCTTAGTGGTTTTCTTCGGGACATTTCATGACCCAGATAGGTAATATTATCAGTGCCAAAAGGAGGTGGGGTTTGTAAAGAAGGAGGAGGAACTAGGCAACATCCTCAGTGCTAGAAGGGAGTGAGGTTTTCTTTAGTACCAAGATTAATACTAGACTAACAATCAAGAAATAAACAATACCCCAGTCAAGGAAGTAGCAGACAGACAAACAAACAAACAGCAAACAACAGGCACGGTCATGTGGTGACCCACTTAAGGACCAGCATGATTACCAGGCTCGATTACAGTTGTAGGTCAAGAACTACCAGTACTTGTATGCAGAGAGATCATATTCTATTGTGCAACGCTATTTTATAAGATAATGATGTTTACTGAGCCTTTAAATAGCAGGATGACAAACATGGAATGCACCCCCAGACACACACCTACAGGTAGTCCTCGACTTGCAACCATTCGTTTAGTGACCGTTCAACACTCTTGTTAATTTGTTATTCTGATTAACTCCCTTATTCTGATTAAAGCTACAACGGCATTGAAAAAAGTTACTGACAACCAGTCCTCGCACTTACGACTGCCGCAGCATCACACACCCCCGGTCAACATTTCTGACCTTCCCAGCCAAGCCAAGTTGATGGGGGAAGCCGGGCTCCCTTAACGACTTCATGATTCACTTAACAACGGTGGCAAAAAAAAAACCCCAAAAAGGCTGTAAAATCGGGCAGGATTTACTTAACACCCTTGCCTTGCTTAACAAAACGGAAATCCTGGTTACAATGGTGGATGTAAGTCGAGGACTGCCCGTACTTGCATGTTAAGCCGCATCCACGGCGAAGGATTAGAACAAATTGCCATTAGCAACAGATCTCCCAAAAGAAAATAATAATTATTATTATTATAAACAGAATTCCCTTTGCAAGAAATTCCTCGCCAGCAAATTTTTGCTATCGTCCAAAATGCTCACAAAAGTGTAGAAAGATCTTGATATTGCATTCTATTATAATAAGAGGCTCGAACCCAAGGCTGCTCCCTGGGGGGAGGCAAGGGGGAGTAACCATAGAATTGCTTGAGGGGGGGAAATGAAGGTTGAGAGGGAGGCTCGGCTGCCCTCCGCCGGTTTTACGTGCCGGGAAAAACAATTCGGCATCCTGGAAATGCCACCACGGGCTCCCGTTATTACTAATCCCGTCAAAAAAAACAAACAAAAAAAACTGCAACAGGCTGACAAAGAACAGGATTTTAAATGTGTCACACTTTTAGAGAAGCGTCAAGGTCACCCAAGACAATGGCTGGATTTGCAGACGGTGATAAAAACGATATTGTTTCGTATCTTTGCAGAGGTTTGGTTTTTTTTTTTTTTTTTTCAGTTTTTTTGAGCTAGTGCTGTCCCAAAAGTCCCACGTTAAGCGCGAAAGGCCGTATCGCTTGCCGGGTGCCCATTTTTGCTTGGAACAACCGGGGGGGGGGGGGGGGGGGAATAAATAAATAAATATGTTTAAAAAGTGAAAGTATATGGCTGACAACTCTCTCTGTTTTGCACCCACTTCTGTGTCATCCCAGGACCCACGGATGGGATTCATAACCAGCAATTTCATGCAGGGTGGATTTGATTTAAATCTAGTCGATTTAAATCATGATTTAAATCATGATTTAAATCACTAGTAAAAAGACTTGATTTAAATCAACTCGATTTAAATCATAATTTTTAAAGAGCAACTGTCATCTCTGCTACTCCTCTGACCCACTGTGGACTCACCGATAGTCCCAGTATTGCAGAATATACAGCCTCATGCTACATAACTAAGCTCCATTTCATGCTGAATAAACTAAATTATTTATGTATCGTAAATAGAAAAGTATCTTACGATAAGATTTTTACCCCAAAAGTTTATTAAAATAAATTAGATAAAAATCAAAAAAAAAAAATCTGATTTGAATAAAAAAATCCGATTTAAATCAAAAAAATCTGATTTAAATCAAAAAAATCCTATTTTTTTGATTTTTTTTTTTTTAAAAAATCATTGATTTTTATCCATCCTGATTTCATGATGGTTCTAAGTTAACGATTAACAGTCATGATCAATAAAAGGGCACGTGCATAGAGCAATAAAAGTTGGGTTTGGCGATTGCGATGGTAGGTCTGAATATACAGTACCCTTCCCAAAACTCTATCCCAGGTTTCATGTGAAAACTTTTCAGTGTCCTCGGCCGAGCCTTCCTGGAAGACTGGCACTCGGACCAATTGGCCATCGACAGGCACATAGAGATAAACAACGGCTACACCCCATTCACAAGAGGCAGTATCAAAAAGCAGAAAAGGGAACGGAAAGACCAAAAGGCCTACGCACCACCTACCAACACGCAGGTAAGCAGGGATTAACGCCAAAATCGATACCAGATCAACAATCCAGAAATAAACAAGGCCCCCCCCATCAAGGAGCCACCAACTCGGACTAACAATTCAAACTGTAAACAACGGCCCAATTAAGGAACCAACCAGAATCCTCCCACCAACACCGACAGGGCAAGCCATTTATGTATATAAACAGAGAGGAAACCCAACTCTCTTCTAGCACTGATGATGTTAGCTGGTGGGGTCATGAAATGTCTCCGAGAAAACCGCCAAGCTCAGAGAGCATCAAGGACCCCACAGTCCTAGTCCTCCTCCTCCTCCAACCTTACCTCCTTCTGGCACTGATGATGTTACCTAGTTGGGTCACGAAACATCTCCAAGAAAACAACCCAGCTCAGGGGGCACCAAGGACCCCTCAATTCCTCCTCCTCCTTTTCCTCCCAGTAGTGATATTACCTAGCTGGGTAATGAAACATCTGCAAGAAAAACACCGTGCTCAGAGGCCATGAAGGACCCCACGGTCCTAGTCCCACTTCTCCTCCTCCACAAACCCCACCTCCTTCTAGCACTGATGATGTCACCTAGTTGGGTCATGAAACGTCTGTAAGAAAACAACCCAGCTCGGAGAGTAACAAGGATCCCACAGTCCTCCCCCTTCCCTCTCCTCCCACCCAACTCTCCTCTAGCACTGATACCATCATCTAGTTGGGTCATGAAACATCTGCAAGAACCAGACGAACCACAGGTATTTTGTACTTTGGAATGGAAGAGGAGCCAACCATACAGAGCATGCGTTTAACACGCGAAAGGAAGGAAGTCAATTCGTCTTCATCACCCTTTGTGATGAAGACGAATTGGGAAAAAGAACTTAATATTAAAATATTAGATTTAGATTGGAACGTGAATTGGAAGAGTAGAATTATGAAGACTTTATCTGTAAGGATTAAAGAGCATAATTATAAGGTTGTTTGGAAATGGTATTTGACTCCATTAAGATTGTCATTAATGGATAACAAAATTAGTAAACAATGTTGGAGATGTGATATGGAATTAGGGACTTATGAACATATGTGGTACAAATGTGATAAAAGTTAAAAATTTTTGGCAACAATTGGAGGAAATGATATTTGAAATGATGGGGAAAGCAATAATATTGAGATCAGAAACTATATTACCGTTGATAATTAAGGAAATAGAACCAACAAAATATGAGAAAGAATTGATTAGAATTATGATTATAATGGGTAGAATTATAATAGCCAGATATTGGAAATTAGATGTGAATTTTAGAATAGAAGAATGGTATTGTGAAATGTGGAAATTAGCTTTAAACAATAAAATGACATGTGATATTAAAATTAGAAATGGTGACTATAAAGAAGATATTTTCTGGAAAATTTGGAAACCATTCATGGACTATGCGCTGGGAAAATTGGATGCTTCGGTACCTGTACCCCGAGAACGTGGATTTTGGCGATCATGAGGATATATCCGAAGAACCAAATCTTCCTTTCTTATGTATAGCACAGGGTGAAATATTGTATATGTTGTTTGTAATGTTAAAGTAATAAAAAATTATTAAAAAAATAAAAAAAAGGAAGCCAAAGCAATTAGGCGGCCCGCATGCAAAGGAGGATGCATGCGATAGACACGAACTCAGGTGGAGCCGAGTTCATGCACGGTGCAGGTGAAACGGTGCAGGTTTCATTCTGAATGTCAGGGCTAAAATAGAGGCCAGGAAGCAGGAATGGCTACCATCTAGACAGCTATGAATGCGACACGAAAGAAAGTAAAGAACTCCGTAGATGATGCTCCAGTGAGTGGTAATAACGGAAGGAAGGAACGGATGAGTTTTGGAGACTCCGTGCCACCTCCTGAACACAAGGTACCCCCAGGGGAAAAGTTACACAACCTGCTGACACGAACAAGATGAGAAAATACAGAGGGGGGGGGAAAAAAAACCCAGAGGGCCTTTTAAAGGCTCAGGATGGAAGAAGGATGGGACAACGAAGAAGCATCTGTTCACACAAATCTGTGTGATTTGGGGGTGGGATGGAAACAGTGAATATAAACTTGTTTATATTATAAAGGATATTCTAAGGAACGACTTGGCTTCAGAGGCCGTGGGTGCCACATCACTGGAGGATTTTAAGAAGAGATGGGACAATCGTTTTGGCTAAAACGGTACGGGTGTTCCCTGCCTGAGCATGGGGTTGGACTAGAAGACCTCTAAGGGCCCTTCCAACTCTTCTGTTATTCTGGTTAAGTTCAAAACCGTCTTCAGTTTTATTGCTTTTAAGGAAAGACCGAGATAATTACGGGAGAATTCAAGGGCAAGGAGATATTTTTAAGATAGGACAGGCCATTTTTTTTTTTTTTTTGAAGTGTCTAAGCAGGATTTTGCAAAAATGGACATAGAGGGGAGGAAAAAAAAAACATGAAATCCTCAATTTACAACCATTCATTTAGTGACCGAAGTTACGACGACACTGGAAAAATTGACATGATGATTTTTTTCACACTTAACGACCATTGCAGCATCCCCCCCCCCCCCCCCCCCCAGAGTGGTGTGATTAAAATTCAGACGCTTGGCAACTGACTCGTATTTATGACGGGGTGATGCCATCCCCTTTTGCGGCCTCCTGACAAGCAAAGAGAAGGGGGAAGCCAAACGCACTTAACAACCGAGTTACTAACTTAATGGTGCAGCGATTCACTTAACAACTGTTGCAAGAAAGGTCGTAAAACAGGACAAAACCTCACTTAACAACTGTCTCGCTTAGCCACATAAATTTTGGGCTCAATTGAGGTTGTAAGTTGAGGACTACCTGTATACATGAAGGGAAGAAGTAGAATGACTGTAGAAAGAGTGCCCAAAATAAAAAAAAGAGGGGGATTAGAAGATAGATTACTCTTCTAATTAATCTACCATGTTTCCCCGAAAATAAGAGCCTTGATGGTGCAGCGGACTAAAGTGCTGTTAAGTAGCACTTAGCTGCCAGCTGCCTGCAATTACTGCGAGTTCAAATCTCACCAGGCTCAAGGTTGACTCAGCCTTCCATCCTTCCGAGGTAGGTAAAATGAGGACCCGGATTATGGGGGCAATAAACTGATTTTGTATAAAAAAGAACACCGCTTAGGGGGGCCCAAAAAGCCCTACTAAGCAGGTATATACAAAAGTATGAAGGCTATTGCTTAACGCATTGTAAGCCGCCCTGAGTCTCCGGAGAAGGGCGGCATATAAATCGAACCAACCAACCAACCAACCAACCAATAAATAAATAAATAAATAAATAAATAAATAAATAAATAAGACCCTATCTTATATTTTTTTTGAACCCTGGAATAAGCGCTTGGCCTTATTGCCATGTGCTCAAAAGCCCAATTGGGCTTATTATCAGGGGAATGTCTTATTTTGGGGGGAAACAAGGTAATTAATCCTAAAATAGACCAGAATGAGTGGAATTCAGATATAAGGGAAGTTAACATGGAAGCTGCATGATCTGAAGTGGAAAACTGTTCGGAGCTACAAAAATGGGAATAATGAAGCAGGACGCTCGATGGAATGAGGAAGTGAGAGAGGATACGATCGGGGAGGGGGGCAAAATGGATAAAAGAGAATGCACGTTGCAAAAAAAAAAAAAAAAGAACGAGAGAAAGAAATTGTGCAATATTGCATGGGATAAAACGATAGTCGTAAAAATGTAACGAAAGAGGGGAAAGAAAGGCTGTCCTTAAAAGAGGCAGGAAAAATGCAGAGAAATATTAATGAGAGGGGTGGTTTTTTTTTAAAAAAAAAAAAAAAGAAGGAGGTGGGTTTTGGAAGTGGGTATCTCAGAAGCTGCAGGCAATGTGACCGGCATTGCAAGCGGAAGGTTTAAAGTTATCTGGAAGGAAGCTGAAGGGAGGAAATGCTCTCAGCCATGTTATACAGGTAGCCTCTCTGGCCATTTTTGGCTGGGCTTGAAAAAGGGAAGGAATGTGTGAACCGATGAGGATTCGGATGGGACACAAATGGGGGAAACCCCTCAGCATCGTAGTCTAGACTGAAAAGGGGAAGGAACCGCTTTCCATATTGCTTGCCAAGAATACAGCATGAATATTATTATTATTACTATTATTATTATTATTATTAGTAGTAGTAGTAGTATTATGGTTTGACGCAGTCAGCCAGGAGTTTAGACCAGGGGTCCCCAACCTTGGCAACTTTTAAGACTGGTGGACTTCAACTCCCAGAGTTCCTCAGCCAGTGTGTGTAAATCCAAGCTGTGCAACCATTTGCCAATGGCAGGTGGAGATTTTTGTCAACGCACAGGTTTTCGAAATGCCATCCAAGATTTTTTTTTTTTTTTTTTTTTTTTTGGGCATGGCCCCCAGTGCGCCATAAACACTTAGCACCACGTTTATGCCATACTCTTTCCGATTTTGATTTTTCAGATCTTGAAACTTTTCCGATTCCTGGCCTTCCGTTCTGCAATTCCCCCTGGTAGGGCCACATCCACTATGCCATCTTTCTCCACTGCAGTTCAGCTGCTTTTTCGACGGTATGTTCCCACTAGTTTTTCATTATGACAATGACAATGTCAGAGCCTTGATGGTACAGTGGTTTAATGCACCCTGTTATTAACACAGCTGCTTGCAATTTCTGCTGGTTGGAATCTCGCCAAGGCTCAAGGTTGACTCAGCCTTCCATCCTTTCTAAGGTAGGTGAAATGAGGACCCAGTTTGTGGGGGCAATAAGCTGACTTTGTATTAAAATATACAAAAGAATGAAGGCTATTGCTTAACGCATTGTAAGCCGCCCTGAGTCTCCGGAGAAGGGCGGCATATAAATCAAATGAAAAGAAAAGAAAAGAAAAGAAAAGAAAAGAAAAGAAAAGAAAAGAAAAGAAAAGAAAAGAAAAGAAAAGAAAAGAAAAGAAAAGAAAAGAAAAGAAAAGAAAAGAAAAGAAAATGTGATGCCATTGCTTATGAGCAGTTTATGCAATATTATAATTATAATTTTATTCTATCTATCCACCTACCCACCTATCTACCTACCAGTGGTGGGTGTTAAGGATATTGTTGTTGTGTTACCAACCAGCAGAGTGTAGAGCACAGAGAAACGTTGCTGAGAGCAATGAATAAGAGATGTGCAAACTGGTTTATCAAAAGTTTACTTTATAGTGAAAAAACAATCGCATAGTCTTTAAATCAGTTCCAAGTCTTTGCCAGTTAAATCAGTCCAGTGATATAAAAATCTTCTTACCACGCAAACAGTAGTTGGTTAGAATAACAAACTCACTCTGGTTCACAAACCACGATGGTAGCAGATCCATCCAACGATGATAGCACAATGATAGCAACTCCTCACACTATGGTAGCTTATCATCAACTGAATACTTTACAGTACCTTTCTTAAATACGTTCACTACTAATGACAGCATGACTCAGCATTACAATGAATCAGCAGGAAAACTTTAAAATCACACAATACATATTCATATTAAAGTCACAGAACACATATATTGCCTGGACAAATTGTTAGGCTCAAATCATATCGTAACAGTGGGTTCCTCCCGGTTCGGCCTGGTTCCCCCGAGCCGGTAGCGGTGACTGGTAGAACCAGTAGTAAAAAAATTTACAACCCACCCCTGCTACCTACCTACCAGAATAACAGAATTGGAAGGGACCTTGGAGGTCTTCTAGTCTAACCCCCTGCTGATGCAGGAGACTTTCTACCATTTGGACGAATGGCTGTCCAGTCTCTTCTTAAAAGCCTCCAGTGATGGAGCATCCACAACTTCTGGTGGCAAGCTGTTCCACTGGTTAATTGTTCTCACTGTTAGGGAATTTCTCTTTAGTTCTAGGTTGCTTCTCTCCTTGATTCGTTTCCATCTGTTGCTTCTTGTCCTGCCTTCTGGTGCTTTCGAGAATAGGTTGACCCCCTCTTCTTTGGGGTACCTACCTACCTACCTACCTACCTACCTAAAACAGGGCTCTCCAAATTTGGCAACTTTAGGACTTGTGGACTTTATTTCTTGAAGTCCACAAGTCTTAAAGTTGCCAAGTTTGAAGACCCCTAGTTTAAAACTCAAAATGACAAAAATACCCATACTCTTGTCTCCTATTTTCCCCAAATAACACGTCCAGGAAATCCCAAAAAAAGATGAATTTCTGAGGGTATCTCATTTTCTCGCCATGGATTACGCACCCACACAAATAAATAGCTGATTTACTCTTTTTCTTTCCTTTTTCTTTTTTTTTTAAAAGACAAGACATAATCCAGGATGAGACATCCTAACTTGGCTAAAGAAAAAGAAACTGATGGCATTGCTATTTTGGGCTTGCAACTCACATTTGCAAGATTCTTTTCTGTTATTCAGGGATATGCATTTATCCTCCAGCCAATATTCCAGTGCCAGAATATTTTAGCTTCAAAGAAAACAGACCAGCTGCCAATCCTGATTTCACAGATCTTCAGATGTCCATGTTGTTGTGTTGTTTTTGCAGAGAATTTTGGCAGTGGGTGCCCGTCGGACCCTAGCGGGGAAATCCCAGGAGGAGTAAAAGCAAAGGAATTTGCTGATCTTACACCTGAATCTACCAACATTTTGAAATGGACTTACACACTCCTTTGGCACAAATTACACCCTTCTGGCATTCAACCGAGGCGGCCAATAACCTGTTAGCAGCATCCAAGAATAATTGCTAGCTGCATCTGATGTTTTGCAAGAATTTGAACAAGCACCGACAGTATTAATAGAATAATTAGAGGGTAGAACGAAAGCACGGCAGAAACCGAGATCTATCTTTTGACCCATAGGAAAAAAATAAAACCCTCTGCAGGATGTCTATTTTGAAAACTCACCCAGCTGTTCACGCAAAGGCCAAAAGAAACCTTTGAATGTCTTAAGGGTGTGAGTAAGGTTCTAGAAGGCAGGCTTTTTCACACTGCTAAGCAAAAAATCAAGAACGTGCGGGCGTAACATCAAATTGACAGGAGGGAACTCCAAAAGTCATGTTAAAGGGGAGAGTTTCACGGAAAGAGTGGGGGAAGTATGGAACCAGCTTCCAGCAGAGGTTAAGGAGGTCAGTAGCGGAGTTTAAGCATAGTTAGGATAAACACATGTCTATCGCCCGACCACATGGATGGATGGATGGATGGATGGATGGATGGATGGATGGACGGACGGACGGACGGACGGACAGACATAGAGATGGATGGATAGATGGATGGATGGATGGACGGATGGATGGATGGACAGGTGGATGGATGGACGGATAGATGTAGATACTGAGGGATAGATAGATGTATGGATGGGTGGATGGATGGATGGATGGATGGATGGATGGATGGATAGACAGACAGACAGACAGACAGACAGACAGATACCCTGTTTCCCCCAAAATAAGACACCTCCTGATAATAAGCCCAATCAGGCTTTTGACTGCATGGCAATAAGGTTCAAAAAAAATATAAGACAGAGTCTTATTTTGGGGGAAACACGGTAGATAGATATAGAGAAGGAAGGAAGGAAAGAAGGAGAAACTAAGGGATGGATGGACGGACAGACATATAGATGTAGATACTGAGGGAGGGATGATAGATAGATAGATAGATAGATAGATATAGAGAAGGAAGGAAGGAGATACTGAGGGATGGATGGATAGATATAAACATATAAAAATAAAAAATAAAAATAAATGAAATAAAAATAAAATAAAATGAATAAATAAAAATAAGAAATACATAAAAGAGAATTAATAATTAAAATTAATTAATTAATTAAAAAGAAAAGAAAAGCAAGGAAACAAGCAAAATTCTCCAAAGGCAGACCACTGCGTTCTTTTTCTTCCCTCCGTTTTCTACATTTTGCAAATCCTGCTGTTTTGAATCTGAACATCAATTCCAGAAATGGAGATAGATAGATAGATAGATAGATAGATAGATAGATAGATAGATAGATAGGAGGGTCAGAGAGAGATTATAGAGTTCCCTTTGCAAATAGGAAATTGCCACAGGATTTGTCTTGAAAGAGTCGCAGGAGGAAGGCTGTGACGCCGAACGCTGGATTTCGTGCATATTTTTCCTCCCCGTTTTCTTCTGCAATAATTGCAGCTCAGCTGCAAAATGTTATCGGAACGATGACTGTCCATCAGAGGCCTGCTGAGGAAGAGCAAGGCAGGTGCTCTTACTCAGGTGGAAAGCTATGCTTCTAAAGGGATTTGCAGAACAGCCCCTCCATTCTAAGAAATTACATTCAGACCAGTCCGTGCTTTGCACTTGGGATAAAACCAGCATTCCCCAAACCATGTTTCTCCGGCAGGAAGGCCCAGTTTGAGAACCGGTGATCGTTATCAGGACGTTACACGCCCACGTTCATGTAATCAGGTTTCTAGGTAAATTGCCTTGACGCAAGACATCGGGTGATTCATTTTGACAGGTTAGATCTCCTACTCCACTGAAGAGCCACGCTTTGAGGCGACACGTCCAGGAGCATCAAACAGGCAGGCAAGTCCTCGACCTACGACCAGAATCGAGCCCAACGGTGAGCAAGATGGGTTTCGCCCCGTTCTACGACCTTCCTTGCCGCAGCCGTTTTAAGTGAATATTCTGCAGTTCGGCAAAGAAAGGTGGTAAAAATGGATCAGAACTCACTGTCTCGCTTAGCGACAAGAAATTTCGGGGCTCAATTGTGGTTGCAGGTCGAGGACCTGCTGCCCTGAAAAACTGCATTTGGCACCCAGAAAGCTTGTGATCAGCTTGTCAGCTGCATTATTCCAGCAAGCGTCCCTCCGGCCTGTTTCAGAACGCAGCTTCAGGGCAATTAGATGTTATGAAAATAGCCAACTTACTGGAACTAATTAAACGATCACGCCGGCAGCTTCATCCCGGACCAAATTCCAGCCTGCGTTGAGCGAAACAGCAGCTCATTGTTCCCGGCAGTTACTATTTTATCCACAATTACGTTTATTACCTATCCATTTCGGGTTTAAATGGAGTAGCGGAGAGGAAGGTGTGTCTTGCCCGTTGCTGGCAATAGATCCAATATTAGAAACAGTTCTAATATTTTTAGGGACTGTACACCATGCATGAGTCACTGCCAGGATGTGAAATAGCAGCTGACAGAACCAACTCAAAACTGTCGGTGAAATTCTGATTTACAAAGAGCATCACGTGGTTTTTTTTTTTTTTTAAAGGCAGGGACATCGACAGACAGGTGACTCAAGTCTCACTTCGAGCCAGGATTCCTGGTGGCATGTGTGAACTGGCAAGTGTACAAAAAAACTACAGGACGGAAGGCAGGACAAGAAGCGACGGATGGAAAGTCATCCAGGAGAGAAGAAGCAACCTGGAATTAAAGGAGAAGCTTCCCGACAGTGAGGACAATTAACCAGCGGAACAGCCTGCCACCAGAAGTTGTGGGCGCTCCATCAGTGGAGGTTTTTAAGCAGAGACTGGACAGTCTCTTGACTGAAATGGTATAGGGGTTGGATTAGAAGATCTCCAAGGTCCCTTCTAGCTCAGGAAGGAAGGAAGGGAGGGAGGGAGGGAGGGAGGGAGGGAGGGAAGGAAGGAAGGAAGGAAGGAAGGGAAGGAGGGAAGGAAGGAAGGAAAAGGAAAGGAAAGGAAGGGAAGGGAAGGAAGGAAGAGATGGAAGGAAGGGAGGGAGGGAGGGAGGAAAGGAAGGAAGGAAGGAAGGAAGGAAAGGAAGGGAGGGAAGGAAGGAAGGAAAGGAAGGAAGGAAGGGAAGGAAGGAAGGAAGGGAAGGAAGGAAGGAAAGGAAAGGAAGGGAAGGAAGGAAGGAAGGAAAAGGAAAGGAAAGGAAAGGAAAGGAAGGAAAGGAAGGAAGGAAGGAAGGAAGAGAGGGAGGGAGGAAAGGAAGGAAGGAAGGAAGGAAGGAAGGAAGGAAGGAAGGAAAGAAGGAAGGAAAAGGAAGGGAAGGGAAGGGAAGGGAAGGGAAGGGAAGGAAAGGAAAGGAAAGGAAGGGAAGGGAAGGGAAGGGAAGGGAAGGGAAGGGAAGGAAGTTGTAGAAAAAATGCTTTTAAAAGCCTCTGACGATCCCAGCTGAGCCGCGCGATCATCAGAGGCTTTTTTTTTTTTTTACTTTTAAAAGCATTTTTCCGGCCAAAGAGGTTGTAGAAAAAATGCTTTTAAAAATTAAAAAAAAGCCTCTGATGATTGCACAGCTCAGCTGGGCATGGGGGGGGGGGGGGGGAGAGAAGGGATTTTTGCTACCAGTTCTCCAAACCACTTGCCTCCATCGCTACCGGATCAGGCAATCCGGTCCGAACCGGGAGCATTTCACCCCTGCAGGAAGCCCTGTATCATTCAAACTAGCATACAAATCCCAAAGCTTGTCTACTCCTTGTCTTGTCTTCTTTAGCCATCAAACAAAACACTGCAGAAGGCATTTTTGAGATCCACAAGTCGGTTTAGTGTATGTGGCAGCACTGAACATTTAAGTTCCTATTTCTTACGTCTCTTCCTCCCCTTCCTCATAAATGCGATTTTCATGCACGCACAAAGGAACAGAGTTTTAAAGGCAGCTAAACTGAGATTAGAGCGGATTGAAACCCCTGAAAATATTGAAAAAAGATGGAAATTAAACGAAGACATCTTGTCGCCTTACAAGCCGCTTCAAAAAATCCCCCTCTTTTAAAACCTCTCCACCACTGGCGCACGGAAGCCCATTTAAACCTAGACATGTTAATTCATTAACCTCCCAACAATTAACAACGCATATTTGACATCTGAATTTAACTTTATAAAGTCCTGATGATGGAGGGGGTGGGGGGCAATCTTCTCACCGCCAAGGCAGGTAATCAACACCGCCTAAAGTGGATTAAAAAAAAATAAAAAAACAACAACTTTTCGCCATCTGCATATTTTCCAACAGAAATAAGGAGCAAACAAGAAATGTGTTTTTTTGGTTTTTTTTTTAAATGAGTTGTTGGCTGACAAGGAGATTTTGCACCTCTTGTTGAAAAGATGATAAAACTGGGAGGAGGAACCGTGTGTCGCCGGTCAATTAACAAGACATTTTAAAAACCCAACGAATCTTTCTTGCATTCGGAAGTTGTAAATGACAGCGGCAGGACGGAGATTGGCGGGCTGGGAATTCTGCAGTTCAACGACTGTCAGAAACCCCTTAATGGCTGGCGGACTGGAGGTCTTCTTTGCTCAAGCAGGAGACCCTATACCCACGCGGAGCCATATCGGTGGGCACGCGAGTGCAGCCAGCTGATTTTCGGGCCTTCCGGGACCACCAGAAGTTGAGAAACAGGCTATTTCCGGACTCCAGAGGGCTTCCGGGAGGGTGGGGAAGGCTGTTTTCGCTCTCCCCAGGCTCCTAGAAAGGCTCTGGAGGCTGGGGAGGGCAAAAAAACCGGGCCTTTCAGTCCCACCGGAAGTCGGTAAATGGGCCGTTTCTGGCCTCTGGGGGTCGATGGGGAAGGCTGTTTTTGCCCTAGAAAGGCTCTGGAGCCTGGGGAGGACGAAAAACGGGCCTTTCAGTCCCACCGGAAGTCAGTAAATGGGCTGTTTCCGGCCTCTAGGGGAGATGGGGAAGGCTGTTTTTGCCCTAGAAAGGCTCTGGAGACTGGGGAGGACGAAATACGGGCCTTCCAGTCCCACCGGAAGTCAGTAAATGGGCTGTTTCCAGCCTCTAGGGGAGATGGGGAAGGCTGCTTTTGCCCTAGAAAGGCTCTGGAGCCTGGGGAGGACGAAAAACGGGCCTTTCAGTCCCACCGGAAGTCAGTAAATGGGCTGTTTCCGGCCTCTAGGGGAGATGGGGAAGGCTGTTTTTGCCCTAGAAAGGCTCTGGAGACTGGGGAGGACGAAATACGGGCCTTCCAGTCCCACCGGAAGTCAGTAAATGGGCTGTTTCCAGCCTCTAGGGGAGATGGGGAAGGCTGCTTTTGCCCTAGAAAGGCTCTGGAGCCTGGGGAGGACGAAAAACGGGCCTTTCAGTCCCACCGGAAGTCAGTAAATGGGCTGTTTCCGGCCTCTAGGGGAGATGGGGAAGGCTGCTTTTGCCCTAGAAAGGCTCTGGAGCCTGGGGAGGACGAAAAACGGGCCTTTCAGTCCCACCGGAACTGGGGGGCGGAGCACACTGAATTAGGGGTGTGGGCACACAGCGCGACCCCAGCCACGCTCCCCACGCTTTTGGCACACGGCAGCAAAAAGGTTAGCCATCACTGCCCTATACTTATAAGCAGTTTATGCAATGTTATAATTATATTTTAATCCGCCTGTCTGTCTGCCGGCCTATCTACCTACCAGAATAAAAAAGGTGGGAGAGACCTTGAGGGGGTCTTCTAGGTTAACCCCCTACTCAAGCAGGAGCCCCTATACCCGTGATGGCGAACCTGTCGTACGTGTGCCACAGGTGGCACGCACATCCCTCTGTGGGCACGCACGCTGTCGTGCAGCTCAGCTCTACCCTGCATATGTGCGCGCCTATAATTTTCAGGCCTCTGCCGCGCATACATGTGGGGGCGGGGCAACTGCGGGAGATGCACATACATGCGTGGATGGGTGTGCCCATGCGCAGAGGGCATGGGGGAATGCGGGGGGGGGGGGTGCACTGCACCACCACACACGCCCCGTGGCCCGTTTTTGGTCCCAGGAGGCTGCAGGGAGGCCCACTAGGCCCAAAACAAGGGGGGGATCATGCGCACATCCGCGGGGGGGGGCAGGGCGAACACTGGGGAGGCACGCGCCATGTGCGAGGATGCACGGGGCGGTCACGCACGCCTTGCGTTATGGGTGCAGGCACACATGCGTGGTATCGTGTGCGCGCGCTCTTGGCACGCCGACGACAAAAAGGTTAGCCGTCACTGCCCTATACCATTTCAGATAAATTTTTATCCAATCTCTTCCTAAAAACCTCCGGTGTTGGGGCACCCACAACTTCTGGTGGCAAGCTGTTCCACTGGTTAATTGTCCTCACTCTTAGGAAGTTTCTCCTTAAGTTCCAGGTTGCTTTTCTCCTTGATTAGTTTCCATCCATTTTTGTCTTGTCTTCTAATGCTTTGGAGAAGAGCTTGACTCCCTCTTCTTTGGGACAGCCCCTGAGATATTGGAAGACTGCTATCATGTCTCCCCTAGTCCTCATCTTCATTAAACTAGACATGCCCGGTTCCTACAACTGTTCTTCATATGTTTTAACCTCCAGTCCCCTCATCCTCTTGGTTGCTCTTCTCTGCACTCTTTCTAGAGTCTCCGCATCTTTTTTACATCGTGGTGACCAAAACTGGATGCAGGATTCCAAGGATTCCAAGGCTTTATAAAGTGATATTAATACTTCATGTGATCTTGATTCTATCCCTCTGTTGATGCAGCCTAGAACTGTGTTGGCTCTTTTGGCAGCTGCTGCACACGGCTGGCTCCTACCTAAATGGTTGCCCACTAGGACTCCAAGATCCCTCTCCCAGTTACTACTATTGAGCAAGGTACCACCTATTCTATACTTGTGCATTTCAAAGATATCAAACTCCCTAGCAGTAGGAATTCCATCTCCGTTCTTTTCCATGAGTCAAACTGGAAATCCTTTATTTTCCATCGGAGGGGGGGGGGGGGTAGCCAGGCTCTCCTCCCTCAGTGCCCTCTGTCTGTTTCCGTCTGTGAATTATTTCCTTCCCATCTTGCGCTGAAAAAGCTTTGACATCTGCGTTACAACCCAGCCTTAATTGGCCAAGCTGTTGCGGCAACACCGTGCCAGTTCATCATTTCGGAATCTGGCGGTGACGAATAAGGAACAATATCCTCCCGGCGGCGGTCCGAGAGGAGAGAGAGCTCTTGGGGAGGCCCACTGTAACCTCAAATGGTCGTTTTAAGGAAACGTCCGTAAGTCGAGGACCGTCTGTATGGGGAAAGATTGAAGGAACTCCTAACAGTGAGGACAATGGATCGGTGGGACGGAAGTTGCCTCCAGAAGTTGTGGGTGCCTCCATCACTGGAGGTTCTTAAGGACTGGGCAGCCACTTGGCTGAAATGGTATAGGGTCATGATGGCTAACCTTTTTGCCATCGCGGGCCAAAAGTGAGCAGGTGCACATGTGCCCACACTCATAATTCTATGCGCCCCGCCCCCATGCATGCAGCTTCCCCCACTTTTGGCATGTGACGGCACAGTGGGCCCGGTAGGCCCGTTTTTCACCCTTCCCAGGCTCCAGAGCCTTTCTAGGAGCCTGGGGAGGGCGAAAACAGCCTTCCCCATCCCCCCTAGAGGCCGGAAACAGCCCATTTACCGACTTCCAGTAGGACTGAAAGGCCCATTTTTCGTCCTCCCCAGGCTCCAGAGCCTTTCTAGGGCAAAAACAGCCTTCCCCATCCCCCCCCAGAGGCTAGAAACAGCCCATTTACTGACTTCCGGTGGGACTGAAAGGCCACCTCTATTCCGATTGATTCTGGGGAGAGCAATAGCTGTTAAGACTTATACACCAGCTCCATAATGATCTACAGCAGGGGTCTCCAACTTTGGCAACTTTAAAACTTGTGGACTTCAACACCCAGAGTTCCTCAGCCAGCAATGCTGGTCCACAAAGCTGGCAACTTTAAGTTGCCGAGGTTGGAGACCCCTGATCTACAGCCCACTCTAAGAGTCAGCCTCTTGCCGCCAACTATTTGGCTCTTCATTTTACCAACCTCGGAAGGATGGAAGCCTGAAGACAACTTTGAGCCATAGGTCGGAATCGAACTCCTGGCAGTGAAATTCGCCTGCAATACTCCATTCTCACCACTGCTCGTTAAAAACCACGGGAGATTGTAAGGGGGGGGGGAATTAATGCGGTGGGATAGAATCCGATTGGCTTTGCTTGTCAGAAAGAGATCACATGACCCCGGGACGAAGCAACCGTCGTAAATACAAGTCAGCTGCCAAGAGGCTGAATTTTTGACCCTGGGGAATGCTGCAACGGTCGTGTGAAAAAGGGTCATAGATCACTGTTTTCAGTGTCGTCGTATCGTCGAACAGACACTAAATGAGCTATTGTAATCAAGGACTACCTATACTATAAAGGATGCCAGATAGACAGTGAAAATCCACTCGCCGTTATTCAGAACGTGGGACACAGAACGAGAGACATGCAGCAAAGGAAGGCCAAATCTGGACAAATGTTAAGAGAAAAATATAGCATCTGGAGTGACTCACTTAACAACTATGGCAAGAGGGGTCGTAAAATGGAGCCAACTCGCTCAACAACTATCTTGCTCAGCAGTGGAAATTTTGGGGGCTCGGTTTTGATCGTAAGCTGAACATTATCTGTGCTAAGAACATTTTACAAATATAACACTTCCGCTGCAATTTGCACTTCCGTACAAATTCTTAATACTTTCCAAAAAAAACCCCAAGTGCCTGGTTCATTTTTCTTTGTGGTTAAGACAAAACATTTTTTTTAAAAAAAAAATGTTATGTACGAGGCACTGCCCCTGCACTCTTGCCAGCCATCTATTCATTTGAGTTTAGATATTTTTGATTAATAGAATAAAATACAAAAGCAAATAGAGAGACAGAGTGTGGGGAGAAGGGGAAAGAGAAGTGATGGGGAGACGGGGGCGGAATTTTTAAAAAAGTGACTTTTGACTCCCTCTGTTGCAGTAAAATAAAGCATTAACATCCAACCACAACTTTTTGACTTTTCCATAATATTATAAACCAGCCATTTCTATAAAAACAATTCAACCTGATCAGTAAAACCCATAATCAAAGTCTCATTTTCTTTTTGCCCCTCACCTCGAGCGCAAAGTCCAGAAGCAGCCTGTGTCTCAACGTGGCAACAAAAGTACTTATATTCTTTTCTTTAATCTTTGCCAGCCTTGTTATTTATGATATAATTGGATATTTCAAATGATGAGAAGATAACCTCGGCAAGACGTTCTGTTCAGTCAACACGAACTTTCAGAGAAAGCACGCGGAACAAATTCCTAATGATCATAAAATGCAATCCTTATTGGATGGAAAAATATTTTACAGACCGGTCCGGCCAGCGATTTCTGTGCAAATAGAAATAATTTTTTTTAAAAAAAAAAAGAGAGCAAGCATTCTTGCAGAAAATACACCGCAAAATTTCCACCGCGACACCAGGAGGATCTTAATGCCAGACAAGCACCCCGAGACAGATAACTATTGACAGAGGAGACGGCTTTATCACGCTGAATGCTTTCTAATTTGCTAAGAAAGTCCTCGGAATTGCCACTTTATGTAGGGTAATTTGCAAGGCGCCCTGATCTTGCTGGATTTGCAATCAGAAAACCCACCAACGCTGATGTTTTATTGATTACATGCAAATATTTCTTCACAGGCCTGTCCAAGAAATCAATGCTCTCTACACCAAGCCAATTAATATTTCACAAGGCACTTAAACGGCTGAATTCTTTTAAAATAAAAAAAGAGAAAATGCCAAGGAGAAGGAAGTCCAATCATGGCCATCAGTACTACAGGTAGTCCTCAAGTTACGGCCACAAATGAGCCCAATGCTTATGTTGCTAAGTGGAATATTTGTCAAGCGAGCTTTGCCGCATTTTTCTCGCCACTGTTGTCAAGTGAATTATTCCAGTTGTTAGGTTAATAACACGGTTGTTAAGTAAATCTGGCTTTCCCCATTGACTTTGTTTGTCAGAAGGTCTCAAAAAAGGATCACGGGACACTGTGTCCGTCATAAATAGGAGTCAGTTCCAAGTGTCTGGAATTTGATCATGTGACTTTGGGGATGTTGCAACGGTCGTTAAGTGTGAAAAGCGTTCACAAGTCACTTTTTTTTCAGTGCCGTTGTAATGGTCACTAAATGAACTGTTGTAAGTCAAGGACTTACAGGCATTTTCTGAGCGGACTGTTCAAAGCCACAGCAGCACTGCAGAAAGTGGCTTATGACCAATCCTCCCACTTACGACCAGCACAGCATCTCCATGGTCACATGACCAAAATTCAGAACTGTGGCAAGCGACTCATATTTATGACGGTTGCAGGGTCCCCGGGGGGGTCATGTGATCCCCTTTTGTGGCCTTCTGACAAGTAAAGTCAATGAGGAAGTCAGATTCACTTAACAATCGTGTTACTCACTTAACAAGTGCAGAATTCACTTAACAACTGAGGCAAGGAAGGTCGTAAAATGATCAAAATTGGGGCGCTTGGCAACAGACTCGTCTTTACGACAGTTGCAGGATCCAGGGGGTCCCTGAAAAGCAAAGTCAATGGGGAAACCAGATTCATTTTTCAACGGGGTTACTAATTTAACCGCTGCTGTGATTCACTCAACAACCATGATAAGAAAAGTCGTAAAATGAGGCAAAACTCACACGACAAATCTCTCGCTTAGCAACAGAAATTTTGGGCTCTCCATGGTGGCCGTAATTCGAGGACTACCGGTCATTTATAAATGCCATTTTATCTTGCTGGGGTTTTTTTTTTTCCCCAAAAGTCAATTTGCACCTGACTCGCTTCCAGAGTCAAAAAAAAAAAAAAAAACTCAAATCATTTCGGATGCTTCGTCTCCCATCTTTGTTAAAACGAGGCCGGGATTTGCAACTTGGGGAAAACATGCATTGTGTTAGTTGCAGTTATAACTTCCAGCTGTGGCGAGGCCTTCACGAAGTTTGAAGGCAGGAAATCTTAAAAGGAAATTCCATCAGTTCCTGGCGTTTTGTAACCCAAACTGTTGTTCCAAAAAGGAGCTCTGAGAAAGACTGAGAAAGACTCTGAGAAAGAAGAAAAAAAAAAAAAAATGAAGGAAAAAAGAAAACGTTGCTGTTAACTTTTTACCTCATGTCTTCGAGTAAATCGCATTCTGCCTGATGCTTTGCTTGAAGTTTTGTCATCTGCTCGGCCTGGATGAGTTTCAGCTCTTGAGTGATTTTCACCTAAAAGAGAAGAAAAATATAATTTTTTTAATGATTATTTTCTTAAACATCTTTCTTGTTTAATACTATAATTGCTGTAAGTCGGGGTTTCCCAACCTTGGCCACGTTAAGACGCTGGACTTCAACTCCCAGAATCCCCCAGCCAGCCATGGACTTCAGCTCCCAGAATCCCCCAGCCAGCCATGGACTTCAACTCCCAGAATCCCCTAGCCAGCCATGGACTTCAACTCCCAGAATCCACCAACCAGCCAGCCATGGACTTCAACTCCCAGAATTCCCCAGCCAGCCATGGACTTCAGCTCCCAGAATCCGCCAGCCAGCCATGGACTTCAACTCCCAGAATCCCCCAGCCAGCCATGGACTTCAACTCCCAGAATCCGCCAGCCAGCCATGGACTTCAACTCCCAGAATCCGCCAGCCAGCCATGGACTTCAACTCCCAGAATCCCCCAGCCAGCCATGGACTTCAACTCCCAGAATCCCCCAGCCAGCCATGGACTTCAACTCCCAGAATCCCCCAACCAGCTATGGACTTCAACTCCCAGAATTCCCCAGCCAGCCATGGACTTCAGCTCCCAGAATCCGCCAGCCAGCCATGGACTTCAACTCCCAGAATCCCCCAGCCAGCCATGGCTGGCTGGGGAATTCTGGGAGTTGAAGTCCAGGCGTCTTAATGTGGCTAAGATTGGGAATCCTTGTGTGTTGTGATAGGCCTTTACACCTACACTTACCACAATTGGGGCGAGAATTCCCATCGCTAAACAAAGGAATCAACCTGAATTTACAACCTTTTTTATGGCCTTTAAGAAAATCATGCGGTTGTTAAGTGAATTCAGCTTCTTTTGATCAGTCTGGAAACTGCTTTGAAGCTCGCAAATGGGGATCACATAACCCCACATAATTGGGGGGTGGGGGTGTTATTTGGAACCCTGACAGCCGGGACGATGCGACTGTGCTATAATGCACACCCGTTTGCCAAGGGCCTGCATTTTGATCATGTGCTCGTGGGGATGTCGTAATTGCGAGGACTGGTCGCAAGTTACTTTATTTCGGCGCAGTTGCAATATCGCTTGCTATAAGAATGGTTGTAAGTCGAGGACTGCCCACAGTGGCTAAATATAGAATAGAAAATAGAATAGAAAATAGAATAGAAAATAGAATAGAATAGAATAGAAAATAGTGTAGAGTAGAGTAGAATAGAAAATAGTATAGAGTAGAGTAGAGTAGAGTAGAATAGAATAGAAAATAGTGTAGAGTAGAGAAGAATAGAAAATAGTATAGAGTAGAGTAGAGTAGAATAGAATAGAATAGAAAATAGCGTAGAGTAGAGTAGAATAGAAAATAGTGTAGAGTAGAGTAGAATAGAAAATAGTGTAGAGTAGAATAGAATAGAAAATAGTGTAAAGTAGAATAGAAAATAGTATAGAGTAGAGTAGAGTAGAATAGAATAGAAAATAGTGTAGAGTAGAGTAGAATAGAAAATAGTATAGAGTAGAGTAGAGTAGAATAGAATAGAAAATAGCGTAGAGTAGAGAAGAATAGAAAATAGTATAGAGTAGAGTAGAGTAGAATAGAATAGAAAATAGTGTAGAGTAGAGTAGAATAGAAAATAGTATAGAGTAGAGTAGAGTAGAGTAGAATAGAAAATAGTGTAGAGTAGAGTAGAGTAGAATAGAAAATAGTGTAGAGTAGAATAGAAAATAGTATAGAGTAGAGTAGAATAGAATAAAAAATAGTGTAGAGTAGAGTAGAATAGAAAATAGTATAGAGTAGAGTAGAATAGAATAGAATAGAAAATAGTGTAGAGTAGAATAGAAAATAGTATAGAGTAGAGTAGAGTAGAGTAGAGTAGAATAGAATAGAAAATAGTATAGAGTAGAGTAGAGTAGAGTAGAGTAGAATAGAATAGAATAGAATAGAATAGTACAGGTAGTCCTCGACTTACAACGGTTCATGACATGACCAGAGTTATGCCAGTAATTAAAAATGCGACTTAATGTAAGTGTGATTTTTCACACTTACAACCAATGGCAGCTTCTCCATGGTCGCGTAATCAAAATTCAGATACTTTAATTGATTCATATTTACGACGGTCGCAATGTCCCGGAGTCCTAGGATTCCCCTTTTTGCGACCTCCTGACATGCAAAGTCAATGGGGGGAGCCGGATTCACTTAACAACCGGGTTCCTAACTTAACAACCGCAAGTTGATTCACTTAACAACAGCAGCGCGAAAGGTGGTTAAAATCGGGCAAAATTCACTTAACAAATATTTCCCTGAGCAACATAAAATTTTTGGTCGTAAATCAAGGACTACCTGCACTACGATTCCACTAGCTTGCAACCGGATTGCCATGACGTAGCTTTCTCAAAAGACAGAAAGCGCTACTTGTTTTATGCCAACGTAATTTCGGAAAGAGAAAACGGTTTTTATGCTAAGAGCCTTGGTAGCGCAGCAGACTAAAAGCACTGTTAAGTAACACCAGCTGCCTGCAATTACTGCAAGTTCAAATCTCACCAGGCTCAAGGTTGACTCAGCCTTCCATCCTTCCGAGGTAGGTAAAATGAGGACCCGGATTGTGGGGACAATAAGCTGACTTTGTATAAAATAGAGCACCGCTTAGGGGGGGCCAAAGCCCTACTAAGCAGATATATATAAAAGTATGAAGGCTATTGCTTTCATTGTAAGCTGCCCTGAGTCTCCGGAGAAGGGCGGCATATAAATCGAAACCAATCTCCCCTTATAGAACGACCTGAGATGCAAACTTGCCTGCATTATGAATGATATCGCGAGCAACGTTCGCAAATAATCAAAATACCTCTGCGGAAAAGTCACCTTATACTCAGGTGACCCCTGCATCGGACGAAGCCAGCCTCCGCCAAAAAGGAACAACTCGGCAATAATTCCAGCGGGCAGGAAACACAACTTTTAAAAGTTTCCCGAGCGCATTTTAAAAAAAAAGGCAGATCGATAGAAAGAAAAGAGAAACTTTCCTCATCTCGGGCCTTTGCTAGAGTCAACCATCAAGACGCCGTTTTTAAGTTATTTGAAGGTTAAAAGTTTAAATATTAATATTCACCGCTTCGAAGGGACCTCAGTTTAAACGCTGAAAAGGTTAAATGAACTCATGGAAGCCGCTTGAAAATCAAGATACAGAAGTGGAGGGGAAAATGGGAAAAAAATCCCTCCAAGAGCTAATAGGAACACTAGTATATAGTGGGGGGGGGGGGAGGAATCTTAAGGACTAGCTCCTTTTCCAATTACGGTACCTCATTTTATTAACAGGCAGCAGCTTTCCTCCACCCACTGGCCTTTTCCAACCCCGAGGAGCTGCCTTTTAATTAAGTGTGTTAATTGGAAAAATATTCATCAGACACCTTCACCGATTTTTTTGCAAGGAGCTCATGAAGCACAGGTAGTCCTCGACTTACGGCCACAACTGGACCCCAAAATTTCTGTTGCTAAGCAAGGCAGTTATTCCAAGTTTTGTCCCATTTTGCCACCTTTTCTTGCCACCGTTGTTAAGCGAAACACTCCAGTTAAGTGAATTAGGCTTCCCCATTGACTCTGCTTGTCAGGTGGTCGCAAAAAGGGATCATGTGATCCCCTGCAACTGTTATAAATACGAGTCAGTTGCCAAGCCTCTGAATGTTGATCACGTGACTATGGGGGGGGGGAAATGCTACAAAGGTCATTAAATGTAAAAAACAACAACCGTAAGTTACTTTTTTCAGTGCTGTTGCAACTTTGGTCCTTAAATGAATGGTTATAAGTCGAGGACTACCTGCGATCCATTAAGTACAGAAATGCGCCTTGTTCCCCCGGAATGAAAATGCCCATTTCTTAACAGATTTGTTGTGTAATCCTCTGCTCCCCCCCCACCCAAACCGGTCAAGGAAAACTTTCTGATTCACCAGGTGGAAAAACTCCAGGTTTCAATCAGATCTCAGGGATCACATCGCGGGAATCCATATTAGAAAATTGCTCTAACAAATGGCATTTTTTAAAACTTTTTTTCACCCCTACGAACAAGAGGGCTGCGTTCAGACTGTTCTATATTTAGGAGGGGAAAGCCCAAGTATTTTGTATTCGAAAGAAGGTGGAAAATAAAAATTGAGTCATTCAGAAGCCTTCAAACCAGGGTTTTTCAACCTTGGTAGCTTGAAGATGGGTGGACTTCAACTCCCAGAATTCCCCCAGCCAGCAGCGCTGGCTGGGGGATTCTGGGAGTTGAAGTCCACCCATCTTCAAGCTTCCAAGGTTGAGAAACACTGTGTTCAGACGTTGTGATTGCTCCCATCACTGGAGGCTTTTAAAGAGAGACTGGACAGACCACATTGGGTCTCCTGATTGAGCGGACGGGTTGGTCTAGAAGACCTCTAAGGTCCCTAGTCCTCAATTTACAAAACTTCATTTGGTGATCGTTACCAAAGTTACAGCGGCACCAAAAAGAAAAGCGACCCGAACAGTTTCGCCCTTATGACCGTTGGCATCCTCCTCCCCTGGTCACAGTGATCAGACGCTCGGCACGGCAACTGACTCCTATTTATGACAGCCGCAGTGCGATCGCTCCTGACAAGCAAAGCCCACGGGGGGAATCCAGATTCGCTTAACGACCGTGTGGCTAAATAAACGCAATGACAAAGGAAACTCGTAAAGTCGGGGCGAAACTCACTCAAGGAAACGTTTTACGCTCAGCGCCGTAAACTTTGGGCGGTCAACTGTGGTCGTAACTCAAGGACTACCTGTATGGTGTCATCTGCCCTTAGCTCAACTCCAAAACGGTTTTTTTCCCCTCCCCAGGATAAGATACCCCTATTTCTACGGGAACACCTCCAAACGAAACCCAGAAGTTTTACCCAGCAAGAGCAAAAACCATCTGGGAAAAAAAAAAGAAAGAATTCTCAACAACCACCAAAATCTACTCTGTGGTTTTTCTTTTTTTTTTTTAACAGAAAGGCTAAAACTTATTTTTATTTTTCATCCAAACCGCCCAGCATAGAAATTCCCCCCCCCCCCCAAGTAAATCTCATCCTCCTGGCGGGGATCCCCCCCAACCCCTCTTAAACTCAAGCAGACCATATAAACAAGCCAGTGGAATAAACACACTACCTGTAAACACGGTCAAAACATGGCTTGCCAGGTTGAGCCGGCCCTGCTAAATAAACCCCAATGCCGGGCAAGCCAGGATCAGCCTCCTCCTCCTCCTCCTCCTCCTCCTCCTCCTCCTCCTCCTCCCTCCCCATTGAAAAACTCAGCCTTTTGTTGACAAAAATTAAACTTATTTCCCCCCCCCCCCGATGAATTTTAGCCAGGTCTGAACACGCAGGCACACTCTAGTGTGAGTGGCTGCTGTTGTTGTTGTTTTAAACAGTACACACACACACACACACGTTTATTTTACGTTTGGGGCCAAGCCGGGCTGTGGGTTCGAGTTATGCAAGAGACGAGGGCCGGAGGTGGGGGGAACTGTCGAAATTGGTTTAATGGATAAATAGACCTCGAGATCTACCCTCCTCCCCAAGGAAAGGTTTGCAAGGGGTGCCCCACGGATGGGGGGGGTCTCCTGGTTCTTCATGCCTGGGTTCTGCAGCCCTTCCGGAGACCCCCACCCCATGGATTGTCCCTTCTTGCAACTGCTGGCCAGACAGAAGCGTCCTGGCAGGCCTACGTCTCGTCTCCGTGGCTGGGACCCAACCCCTAAAAATAGCCTCCTTGCATCAGGCCAACCGGACAGCAGTTCCTCCTTCTCTCCCATCCACATTTTGACCCTTGAAACCTGGGAGGAAAATATGAGTTGGGGGCCTCTTCAGCCAGATCCCCCTCCCCACTTTTGTCACTTGGACAGTCCCGATCTCCTTCTCGGAATCAGCCAACTAGACCTCTACTCCCTCGTCTTCGTGCCTGGCCCAAGCAGGCAGGCTGGCTGGGGATGATGGGTGCTGGAATCCCCCCCCTCCTCTGTAAGATCCCCCCCGCCCCCAAGAGGTGGGGAAGGCAGCTTGAGCTGAGCCAAGCCTCCTCAAATCCTGGCTGGCCCTACTCTGGAGTAACCCCCAGCTCCTTTCTTGGAGGGAGAGGGGGGTGCCAGGACCACCCCCTCCCCAGCAAGCGGCCTCCCACCTCCAACATCCCCCCATCTTCTCCAATTGGACCCCAAGCAGGCTTGCATTGAACCAAGCAGCCGCAGAATTCCCACAACGGCAGGATCTGTGTCTCCCTGGAGCATGGGAACACCCTGAGCCTCCGGTTGGGGGGTTCACTTTTCTAGAAGGCATCCTTTCGGATTTTTTTTGGGGGGGGAGGGAGGAGGGTCGGCGGAGCAGCCTCAAGCAAAGCCCATCTTGCAGCCTCCCCTTCCCCAGCCTCTGCAGACCCCGCAAGACCCCCTCCCCGTGCGAGACACGAGTCCTGCAGGCCCCCAAGTCCCCCTCCTCCAACCTGCAGCTCCCCCAAACAACCCTCCTCCGCACTACAGCCCCCTCCTCCTCCTCCTCCATGCAGCCCCCCCAAATCTCCCTCGTCCATGCATCCCAAATCCCTTTTTTCCATGCACCCCACAAAACCCCTCCTCTGCCCTACAGTCCCCCTCCTCCTCCATGCAGCTCCCCGTCCCTCTCCTCTTCCATGCAGCCCCCCAAATCCCCCTCCTTCTCCATGCAGCCCCAAGCCCCCCTCCCCATCCATGCAGCCCCCCAAAGCCCCTCCTCCGCCCTACAGCCCCTCTCCTCCTCCTCCATGCAGCTCCATGTCCCCCTCCTCTTCCATGCAGCCCCCCAAATCCCCTTCCTCCATGCAGCCCTCCCATATCCCCCTCCTCCATGCAGCCCCCCCATATCCCCCTCCTTCAGGCAGCCCCCCAAATCCCCCTCCTCCAGGCACCCCCATATACCCCTCCTCGTCCATGCAGCCCCCCCAAAACCCCTCCTCCGCCCTACAGCCCCCCTCCTCCTCGCAAGCCCCCCTCCTACAACCTGCAGCCCCCAAACCCCCTTCTCGTCCATGCAGCCCCCCCAAACCCCACCTCCGCCCTACAGCCCCTCTCCTCCTCCTCCTCCATGCAGCTCCACGTCCCCTTCCCCTTCCATGCAGCCCCCCATATCCCCCTCCTCCATGCAGCCCCCCATATCCCCCTCCTCGTCCATGCAGCCCCCCAAATCCCCCTCCTCCGCCCTACAGCTCCCCTCCTCCTCGCAAGCCCCCTACTACAACCTGCAGCCCCCCAAGCCCCCTTCTCGTCCACGCAGCGCCCCAAATACCCCTCCTCCAACCTGCAGCCCCCCTCCTCCTCCTCTTCCATGCAGCCCCCCCTCCCCAAATCCCCCTCCGACGCCCCCCACCCCGTCCAGACCCCTCCGCGGAGCTTCCCCGGGCACCCCGCCTCTCCCGATGGCCAGCCGGGTCCTCTCCCCTCCTGGGAAGCCGCCAGAGCCGAGGCTGGACCCGGCATCCCGCTCCTCCGCCGGCGACCCCCCCCCCATCCGCGACCCCCGCCGCCTCCCCGCTCACCTTCCTCGGCGGAGGCTGCATGGCGGCGGCGGCGGGGCCGCTCTGGGCCTCCACATCAATCCTTCCCCGCCCGGGACGGCAACGGCCAGGCGGGCGCCGAGCGGCGGGGAACGACGCCGGGCCGGGCCGGGCTCCGATGCTGCGGCTGCAGCGGCGCGGGGGCAGACGAGCGGAGGGGCGTGGCCGGGGGGCGTGGCCGGCAGAGGGGGAGGGCGGATCCCTGGAGTCGCCCGGCCTCCTTGCTGCCACAAGGGGGGGCGGCGGGGGGAGGGAGGAGCGTGGCCGCGCGTGCGCGGCGAGGCCTCGAGGGGGGTGGGAAAACCGCGCGAGACTTCTTTTCTTGACTCCCGCCCCCCCCGGGGAAAGAAAAAAAAAAAAGCCCGCGCTTTTTTTTTTTTTTTTACGCGCTTCGTCCTCCCTCAGAATCGAGCTGGAAAGGGACCTTGGAGGTCTTCTAGTCCAGCCCCCTTTGCTCCGGCAGGGAGAGAAACCCCCCTCTATGTGCCATTTCAGACAAACGGCTGTCTTATTTTTTTTTCGTTTTTTTTAAAAAAAAACTTCCAGTCATGGAGCACTTACAAACTTCTTGAGGGAAGCTATTCAAACTGACAAAAAAGAGTGGGGAAGCGACCTTGGAGGTCATTTAGTCCAGCCCCCTTTTCCTCAGGCAGGAGATCCTTACACCGTTTCACACATACTGGCTGCCCGGTTTTCTTCTTTTAAAAAAACTTCCAGTGTTGGACCTCCCACAACTTCCACTGGTTAATAAATCGGAGTCGAAAGCTCTAACGGGTTTTGTTTTTTTTTCGAATTATCCTTTCAATCCCCACCGGCCTGACTCGGGTCACGTGTGAAAGCTGACGCGCGTCAGTCACCCTGAGGGACTTTTTTTTTTTAAATCCGCCCCGAGACTTTTTTAATAATATTCCCCCCAGCCCTTCCCATTTGCCCCGGGAGTGGAATTAATTTATATAACGGTTAATTAGGCTTTATTTTATATTTTTTAATTAAAGACAGCAACGCGAGGTCCTTTTCTCGCTCCGCGATGTCGCCGCGTGACAAGCCGCGCGGGGAAGGCGGGGCTTGAGGGGAGCCAATCGGAACGGGCGGCACGCAAGCGGGGCCACGCCCCCCCTTTCACCGAGACGGCTCCTCCTTCCTATTGGGTGCCGCGCCTCTGGCTGGACGAACGGATTGCGCTCCTAGTCGCTGCTGCCCCCTGGCGGCGACGCGCTGCAGGGGACGGACTGACATTTTTTTCCCCCCATCCTGCTAAAACAGGATTGTTTGAATCTTGGTTTGTATAATAAGCCACCAATGGCTGGGTTGTTGTGGCCCCTGAAACCCTGAATTGCAAACTACAGCTGTTCTTTCCGTAATTAAGTGAAACCATAAGCAAGGATATTTCTTGCATTAATTATTTGGCTGTTCATATTTCGACCCTGTGACTCCTGAGGACGTGGACAGGATCCTGGGGAGGCTAAACGCAACCACATGTTTATTGGACCCGTGCCCCTCCTGGCTGGTACTGGCCACCCGGGAGGTAACACGAGGCTGGCTCCAGAGGATCATAAATGCTTCTTTGAGAGAGGGTTTCTTGCCTCCCGCCTTGAAAGAGGCGGTGGTGAGGCCCCTCCTCAAGAAGCCTTCTCTGGACCCGGCCGTTTTGGCAAACTATCGTCCGGTCTCCAACCTTCGCTTTGTTGCGAAGGTTGTGGAGAGTGTGGTTGCGCGACAGCTCCCACGGTTCCTGGATGAAACCGTCTATCTAGATCCATGCCAGTCCGGCTTCAGGCCTGGGTACAGCACGGAGACGGCATTGGTCGCATTGGTGGATGATCTCTGGAGGGCCCAGGACAGGGGTTGCTCCTCTGTTCTGGTCCTATTAGACCTCTCAGCGGCTTTTGATACCATCGACCATGGTATCATGCTGCGCCGGCTGGAGGGACTGGGGGTGGGAGGCACCGTGCTGCGGTGGTTCTCCTCCTATCTCTCTGACCGGTCGCAGTCTGTGTTGGCAGGGGGGCAGAGGTCGACCTCAAGACACCTTGCCTGCGGGGTGCCGCAAGGGTCGGTCCTCTCGCCGCTCCTGTTCAACATTTATGTGAAGCCGCTGGGTGAGATCATCCGTGGTTTTGGGGTGCGATGCCATCTGTACGCTGATGACACTCAGCTGTACATTTCCACCCCAGACCACCCCAATGATGCCCTCGAAGTGATGTCCCAGTGTCTGGAGGCCATGCGGGTCTGGATGGGGAGGAACAGGCTTCGGCTCAACCCTTCCAAGACCGAATGGCTGTGGATGCCGGCGTCCCGGTATAGCCAGCTGGTGCCATCGCTGGCTATTGGGGGCGAATCACTCACCCCCACGGAGAGGGCTCGTAACTTGGGCGTCCTCCTGGACACACAGCTGTCTTTAGAAGAGCATATGACGGCCGTGGCCAGGGGGGCTTTTTATCAGGTTCGCCTGATACGCCAGTTGCGCCCC
Source organism: Arizona elegans (assembly GCA_022577455.1). Taxonomy (NCBI): domain Eukaryota; kingdom Metazoa; phylum Chordata; class Lepidosauria; order Squamata; family Colubridae; genus Arizona; species Arizona elegans. The sequence continues at coordinate 3,313,886 of JAKOOJ010000025.1, read as the reverse complement.
TTTCTGGATCGGGACTCCTTGTGCACAGTCACTCATGCCTTGGTTACGTCACGCCTGGACTACTGTAACGCTCTCTACATGGGGCTCCCCCTGAGGAGCACCCGGAGGCTCCAGCTGGTGCAGAATGTGGCCGCGCGGGTGATTATGGGAGCGACTTGGCACTCCCACGTAACACCTCCTGCGCGAGCTGCATTGGCTCCCGGTGGTCTTCCGGGTGCGCTTTAAGGTGTTGGTTCTCATCTTTAAAGCGCTCCATGGCTTAGGGCCAGGGTATCTGCGAGACCGCCTGCTGCTACCGATAACCTCCCACCGGCCAATACGCTCTCACAGAGAGGGCCTCCTCGGGGTGCCGTCGGTCAGGCAATGTCGGCTGGCGGCCCCCAGGGGGCGAGCCTTCTCTGTGGGGGCACCCGCCCTGTGGAATGAGCTGCCTCCCGGAATACGAATGATCCCGGACCTCCGGACCTTCCGTAAAGCCCTGAAGACGTTTTTATTTCATCAAGCCGGCCTAGCCTAAATGGTTTTTAACTGGGATTTTAAATTTTATGGATTTGGGGTTTTAAATTGGGTAGCCAATGATTTAATTCTTTTAATTATCTTAATCTTTTGTATTTGTATGTTTTTTAATTTTGGCTGTTCACCGCCCTGAGTCCCTTCTGGAAGAAGGGCGGTATACAAATTAAATTAATAAATAAATAAATAAATAAATATTTATCATGCCTGCAATTGCAAGACTCTCTGGAATGGAATGGAATGGAATGGAATGGAATGGAATGGAATAGAATAGGAAAGTAGAATAGAATAGAATAAGAAAGTAGAATAGAATGGAATGGAATAGAATAGAATAGAATAAGAAAGTAGAATAGAATAGAATAGAATAGAATAAGAAAGTAGAATAGAATAGAATAGAATAAGAAAATAGAATAGAATAGAATGGAATAGAATAGAGAATGTAGAATGGAGTGGAGTGGAATGGAATAGAATAGAATAGAATAGAATAAGAAAGTAGAATAGAATAGAATAGAATAGAATAGAATAGAATAGAATAGAATAGAATAGAAAAGCAGAGTTGGAAGGGACCTTGGAGGTCTTCTAGTCCAACCCCCTGTTTAGGCAGGAAACCCTACACCACTTCAGACAAATGGTTATCCAACCTCTTCTTAAAAACTTCCAGTATTGGAGCATTCACAACTTCTGGAGGCAAGTCGTTCCACTAGTTAGGAATAGGCTTCTTCACCCACTTTAAGACTCCAACTGCAGATGGATATAGGTACTATTCGACAGAGAAGGTTACCAATCCTTACCAAAACTATCATGAAAGTTTTGCTGATAGAAAACCCTTTTATTTTAAAGGCTTGCAGAAATTGGCATCTTCGCTGACTTCAAGAAGGCTCAGACCTTGGTGGGAGATTTTCAGGAATCATTCAGTGGCATGGGACTGAGATGTTGAGAAGAAGGGTGTAGCTGATGACTGCAACATCATCACACTGATGGTGTTACCTAGTTTGGTAATGAAACGTCTACAAGAAAACAACCAAGCTCAGAGAGCACCGAGGGCTCCACAGTCATTGCCCTCCCCGTCCTCCTCATTTCTACAAACCTCACCACTGATGAGGTAATCTAGACAGGTAATGAAATATCTGCAATATGTCAATGAATGAACTCAATCATTCAGGGGAAAAGTACCTTTCAAAAAAGGTTAAATCGTGACAACTGGACCAAAGTTTTTTCATCTGAGACATTTTGTTACTCATCCAAGTAACTTCATCAGTCAAAATTAAAAAAGAAAAAAAGTTGGTACATTCCAAAGATTCTCTGCCTAACTATTTTTTTTTTAATTTTGATCGATGAAGTTACTTGGATGAGCAACAAAACGTCTCAGATTAACAATCTTTGTTCCAGTTGTCATGATTTAACCAAACTGAGAGAGTAACAAGGATCACAGTCCTCCTCCTCCTCTTCTTCCTTTCTACAAACCCCACTCTCACCTAGCACTGATGATGTTGCCTAGTTCGGTAATGAAATGTCTATAAGGAAATAACCAAACTCAGAGAGCGCCAAGGACTCGCCCCAGACTTCAATATGTCACTAGAAAACTATTTGGAATGATCTGTGGGACCTGAACTGAAGAAAATCTTTGTATGTGCCCAGCTCAGGTCACCACAAGTAATTGGCCTGCCTGCCACCAAAAAAACATCAGAAAACAAGCCTAGTTCGTAAAGGGATGAGGTGCCACCAGGAAATTGAGAAAAAAAGCCATCCTGGCATAAGGCAATGGCCAAGCATTTACTTTGAGCTAGTTTGGTCTAATAGGGCATTAGAAGCAGAAGCACCACGGAAGATGGTGAGTTCTAATCCCCCTTTAGACATGAAAGCCAACTGGGTGACTGTGAGTTCTAGTCCCATCTTAGGCACAAAAGACAGTTGGGTAATTTTGGGCCAATCACCAGGAGATGGTGAGTTCTAGTCCCATCTTAGGCACAAAAGACAGTTGGGTGGTTTTGGGCCAATCACCAGGAGACGGTGAGTTCTAGTCCCATCTTAGGCACAAAAGACAGTTGGGTGACTTTGGGCCAATCACCAGGAGACAGTGAGTTCTAGTCCCATTTTAGGCACAAAAGACAGTTGGGTGGTTTTGGGCCAATCACCAGGAGACGGTGAGTTCTCGTCCCGCCTTAGGCATGAAAGCCAACTGGGTGACTTCAGGCAATCACCAGGAGACGGTGAGTTCTAGTCCTGCCTTAGGTATGAAAACCGGCTGGTTTACTTTATGGCACTCTCTATCAGCCTAACCCACTTCACAGGATTGTTGTGGGGAAAAGAGGAGGATAAAAGAGTATCAGGTATATTCACCCCCTTGAATCATTTATAAAAACAATAACGGTGGGAGAAATAAACGTGTATTAAATAAATAAAGATGCTGTTGCAGAGAAATCTTGTAAGAACACGGGCAGGCAAAATCACCTGGGGTCCGCCAGATGGCAGCAGCACCTCAGAGATTTCGACCGATGTTGGATAAAGTCAACCAGGTTAGGTCCCATGTGAGACCCTCAAAGGTGGTGGGTTGAATGGAGAAGTCCAGAAACAGAGTCTGGAAGAAGGCCAGGACCAACCTCTTCTGCTATCATTGTCAAGAAGAACAAACATTGACATATTCACCAGGTGGCAAGCTGGTATCTCTAGCTAGTTTAGAAACGATCTCCTTCATCCTTTTCAGGAAATTCACCTGCAGATGGATACAGAAGAGAACCACAGAATCCTAGGACTGGAAGGGACCTTGGAGGTCATCTAGTCCAACCCCCTGCCCAAGCCAGGAGACATTATATCATTCCCCCAGATGAATGGTTCTGCAGTCCTTTCTCAAAAACCTCCAGTGACGAAAGCACCCACAATTCCTCTTTCAATAATTAATCACTGTTGCTGTCAATAAATTTCTGCTTAGTTCTAGGTGTGGATCTCTCTTTAATGATCTTTTTCACCCATGACTACTTCTCGCCTTTTACTCGAGTGCCTCGGAGAATCGTTAGAACAATTAACCGGCGGAACAACTTGCCACCAGAAGTTGTAAATACTTCAACTCTGGGAGTTTTTAAGAAGAGATTAGATAATCCTTCGTCTGAAGTGGTGTCGGGTTTCCTGCCTAAGCAGGGGGTTGGACTAGAAGACCTCCAAGGTCCCTTCCAACTCTGTTATTCTATTCTATTCTATTCTATTCTATTCTATTCTATTCTATTCTATTCTATAGGTCAGCCATTTCTTCTCTGTGACAGCTCTTCAAATACTGGAAGTTGACTATCATCTCACCCCTAGTCCTTCCGTTTGATAGGCCAGACATACCAAATTCCTGCAATCATTCTTCATATATTTTACCCTCCAGAGTACCCCCCCGATCATCTTTATTACTCGTTTCTCTGTTTTCAAGAAAGATTCCTTCTGCTCTTAATTGGTGCAAAAAAGAACTGCCTCTCTGCTTCTCACCATCCCATGACAAAAACGGAGATCCTTTAAAGCTGACTTTGTATAAAAAAGAACACCGCTGGGGGGGGGGGGCGAAAGCCCTACTAAACAGGTATATACAAAAGTACGAAGGCTATTGCTTAATGCATTGTAAGCCGCCCTGAGTCTCCGGAGAAGGGCGGCATATAAATCGAACAAACAAAGAAAGAAAGAAAAAAAAAGGAAAGAAGGAAAGAAAGAAAGAGAAAAAGAAAGAAAGAAAGAAAGAAAGAGACAACAGGCAGTAAAGTTTCTTGCAGGAAATAGCTTGCTATAGGGTTCTTCTTGGTACTCTCTGAGCTGGGTTGTTTTTTTACAGACGTTTCATGACCCAGCTAGATAACATCATCAGAATAGAATAGAGAATAGAATAGAATTCTTTTATTGGCCAAGTGTGATTGGACACACAAGGAATTGGTCTTAGGCGCATATGCTCTCAGTGGACATAAAGAAAAAATAAAATATATCCATCAAGCATCGTAAGATAACAAAACTTAGCGATAGTCATAGGATACGAATAAGCAATCGAATCATACTAGGAAACAATCAAAACAATATAAGTTGTAAAGATACAAGCGTTGTGGAGATCCGTGCTAGAAGGGAATGGGGTTTGTTAAGGATATTGTTGTGTTAACCAACCAGCAGAGTAAGTGCACAGAGAAACGGTACTGAGAGCAATGAATACAATACATACAAACTGGTTTAACAAAGCTTTTACAGTGCGGGAGGAGGAGAACTGTGGGGTCCTTGATGCTCTCTGAACTCGGTTGTTTTCTTTGCAGACGTCTCATGACCCCGTTAGGTAACATCATCAGTTCTAGAAGGGAGTTGGGTTTTCTCTCTCTCTCTCTCTATATATATATATATACATATATACTGATAGCTAGTATATAACTCCTAGCTTGCTATCCCATGCTCACCAGCTGGGCCTGCAGAATTATTTCATTTCCACGAAGACCCTTGCCCACTCATCGAGAGGACTCCAGCCCCCATAATGCCCATTGACACACCCAAAAAGCAGACCAAGGGATATTGTTCAACTGATGAGAACAGACTTGATCTTAAGCTGTAAGCTGGGAAAAGCCACTTTTGCATGGCTCCTCCACTCCTTAATGCCATGAATAATACACACACACACACACACACACACACACACACAGGCTTTTCCAAGACACAATAATATTTATTGCACCATCAGCAAATAGGTCATCGTGCAATTCGAGGAAATTGCTGGCAATGGTGCCAAATCCCTAAATGTTGACATGGAACCAGGAATCCCAGAAGCCTTTCCTTGTTTTGCTTCCGTACAGGTAGTCCTCGACTTGCGACCACAATTGAGTCCACAATGTCTGTTGCTAAGCGAGACAGTTCTTAAGCGAGTTTTCGCCCCGTTTTACGGATTTCCTTGCCGCTGTTGATCAGCGAATCGCTGCAGTTGTTAAATGAGTAACGCTGTCGTTAAGTGAATCTGGCTTCCCTATGGACTTCGATGGTCAGATCGTGTGAGCTCAGGAGGAGGAGGAAGAGAAAGAGGAGGAGGAGGAAAAGAAAGAGAAGAAGGAAGAGGAGGAGGAGAAAGCAGAAGGAGAGGAGAAAGGAAGAGAAAGAAGAAGGAAGAAGAGAAGGAAGGAGAAAGGAAAAGAAGGAAGGAAGAAGAGTAGAAAGAAGAGGAAGAGAAAGAGAAGAGGAGGAAGAGAGGAGGAGGAGGAAGAGAAAGAAGAAGGAAGAGGAGGAGGAGAAAGCAGAAGTGGAGAAAGGAGAAAGAAAGAGAAGAAGGAAGAAGAGAAGGGGAAGGAAAAAGGAGGAGGAAAAGAAAAGGAAGAAGAGAAAGGGGAAGAGGAGAAAGGAGGAGGAGGAAGAGAAAGAGAAGAAGGGAGAAGGGGAAGGAGAAAGGAGGAGGAAAAGAGAAGAAGGAAGAAGAGGAGAAAGGAGAAGAGAGGAAAAGGAGGAGGAGGAAGAGAAAGAAGAAGGAAGGGGAGGAGGAGAAAGAAGAAGAGGAGAAAGGAGAAAGAAAGAGAAGAAGGAAGGAGAGAAAGAAGAGGAAAAGAGGAGGAGGAAGAGAAAGAGAAGAAGGAAGGGGAAAGAGAAAAAGGAGGAGAAAGGAAGAAGAGGATTGTGGGGACCTTGATCCTCCTATGTATAGATTACCTTTTAAACTTACAGGGTCTCCTGCTCGAGCAAAGGGGCTGGACTAGATGACCTTCAAGGTTTCTTCCAGCTCTGTTAATTCAGTTTTCTATTAATCAAGAAAGAGAGGCAACCTGGAATGAGGGAGAAACTTCCTAACAGTGAGGACAATTAACCAGTGGAACAGCTGGCCACCAGAAGTACTCCAACCCTTGAGGTTTTTTTTAAGAACAGTCATTTATCTGAAATGATATAGGTTCAGGGTGTCCTGCTTGAGCAGGGGGTTGGACTAGAAGACCTCCGAGGTCCCTTCCAGCTCTATGCTGAATAGATTGAATAGAATAAGCCCAGGCTCACGGTGAGTTGTCTCCGTGGCAAGTTGGCTGGGCCCATGGTGAGGTGGCCGCAGTGCGTTGTCCCAGATCCGTCCACCTACTGGTAGCACTTCAAAAGGATGCCAATGCGAGTAGATAAATAGGTACCAGCATTACGTGTGCCTCAGCGTATAGTCATGCTGGTCACATGACCATGGAAGTGTTTTCGGACAACGCTGGCTCCCTCGGCTAAGAAACGGAGATGAGCAACGCCCGCCGCAGTCGGACACGACTGGACAGGACTGAAACTTCTACCTACCTTTCCCTTCAAATAAATAAATTTTATATTCCACCTGACTCCGATTGACTCAGTGTGAAAGTAACTCTTATACACACAGAAGGTTAAACTTATTTCTCCTTTGTACTCCTTTCTCATAAATTAATACTCTGGGTCCAGGCACCGGGCCAAGTATCTCTCCTTAGCTTACATAACTAACCATCTCCGGCCTGGGAACGGCCAGCTCTCAAATCAATCGGAATAAGATCCGGAAGGGACCTTGGAGGTCTTCTAGTCCAACCCCCTGCTCAATCAGGAGACCCTAGACCATTTCAGACAAAACGGTTGTCCAATCTTTTCTTAAAAACCTCCAGTGATGGAGCATTCACAACTTCTGGTGGCAAGCTGTTCCACTGGTTAATTGTCTTGTTAGGAAGTTTCTCCTTAATTCCAGGTTGCTTCTCTCCTTGATTAGTTTCCATCCGTTGTTTCTTCTTCTGCCTTCAGGTGGTTTGGAGAATAGATTGACCCCCCTCTTCTTTGGGGCAGCCCCTCAAATACTGGAAGATTGCTATTATGTCCCTCCTACTCCTTCTTTTCTCTAGACTAGCTATACACAATTCCTGCAACCGTTCTTCGTATGTTTTAGTCTCTTTAATCCTCTTAGTTGCTCTTCTCTGCACTTTTTCCAAAATCTCAGCATCTTTTCTGTAACGTGAGGACCAAAACTGGATGCCGTATTCCAGATGTGGCCTTATTAAGGTTTTATAAAATGGTACTAACACGTCACGCGATTTTGATTCTATGCCTCGGTTTACACAACCGAGGATTGTATTGGCTTGTTTTTGGCTGCTTGCCTCACATGGCTAATTCGTGTTTAAGGGCTCGTCCACTAGGACTCTTTAAGATTCCTCTCACAGTGACTTTATAAAAACTATAAAGAACTTTGATGGGCTATTTGGCAGTTGATATTAAAGTACCACATTCATCTGCAGTGTTTCCAGCCTCGGCTCCTTTAAGAGGGGTGTACTTCAACTCCCAGAATTCTCCAGTTCATGCATTGCAATGGCTGGGGAATTCTGGGAGTTGAAGTCCAAACACCGAAGTTTAAAAACAACAACACTGCTCTAAATCAGGGGTCTCCAACCTTGGCAATTTTAAGACTTGTGGACCCTTCTTTATTTTGCCACAACCTTTCTTCTTCTCCTCCCTTTCTCTTCCTTCCTCTATCTCCTCGTTCTTCCTCTCCTTCTCTTTCCTACTTCCCCTTCCCCCACTCCTCTCTTCTTCCCCCTTTCTAACCTTCTCTCCTACTCCCCTTTCCCCTCCCTTTTCTTCCTCTCCTTTTCCCTTTCTTCTTTCTCCTCTCCTCTCGTCTCCCTTCCTCTCATTCTACTCCTTCCCCTCTTTCTTGGTAAAAGAGCAGCCCTGAATCAGTAAAAAATAAAAATGAAAGTTAAAAAAAGCTTTGCTGGCTGAGGAACTCTGGGAGTTGGAAGTCCACAAGTCTTAAAGTTGCCAAGGTTGGAGACCCCTGCTCTAAGTTACTCCTTTGAAGCTCCTGAAGCACCAGTGCTACCATTTAAGCAGGAAAAAGCATCACGCAGCTCCTTCCATGAACTTTGACAAATATATATATATATATATATATATATATATATATATATATATATAATATATATATATATATATGCACAAAAATGGCTGTGATACAACTTCGCAGCTTGGAGCAAATGTTTTGGACGTAGAGCTACGCTCCTCCTTTGCAATTTATATAACATTTTTGCCTGTGGAAGGCGAAGAAGCAATATCAATTTTTAATGGCCTCCTTTTCTGCAAAAGGTTTATTTATTGACCGTGTTTGTTTTAGACCTTCTTCTAGGAAATATTTTTATTTGCATAAGCACCCTGCGATGTCACGTTGGATTATTTATTTTTTTACTTTATTTATTTTATTCAATTTGTATACCGCCCTTCTCCTAGTGGACTCAGGGCGGTGCACAGCCAGAACTAAAACACATAACAATACAAAATTTAAAATTATTAAAAGAATTATATACTTTGGCCCAAATTTAAAACAATTCGAATTAAAACCCATTAACAGATTAAAAGCTAAACAATTAAAAAACTAAAAAAGGGGGCGGGGTTCACCAACGTTAACCAAAGGTTAATCAACCTTTCTTAGCTGCTAAGTGAATCACCGCAGTTGTGAAGTTAGTTAAGTGAATCTGGCTTCCCCACTGACTTTGCTTGTCAGAAGGTTGCAACAGGGAATCGCATGACTCAGGGACACGCCGACCGTCATAAATACGATGCCAAGCATCTGAATTTTGATCACGTGACTTTGGGGATGCCGCAACGGTCGTAAGTTTGAAAAAAACGGTCGTAAGTCCCTCTCTTCAGTGCCGTTGTAACTTCTAATGGTCACTAAACGAACCGTTGTAAGTCAAGGACTACCTGTATTTATCCAGAGAGTAATTCAGGACACAGCTGACTCGCTCTCGACAGTTGAGAAGAAGAAACCCCGTCTTCCAAACCGCAATTATTTAAACCGCGAGCACAAAAGGAACCCATACTTCTCTTTTCTTCGAAGAAACAACAATGTTCACACAATCGCTTTCACTTCTGCAGCCTTCTCTCCCCCATCCCACCCCTTAGTTTTGTGGTCATTATTACAAAGAATTTTATTTTTCTCACACTTCTTCCTATTTCTTGCTGTCCGGTCTGTGATCCATTGTCCAAGAAAAAAAATTCAGATGTACAAATTATCCAGGGTTGGAATTCCTTCCTCACTTTGCAGGCCCGTTTTTTTTTTTAAGAACTTTGAGAAAGTTTCTCCATCAACTAAGATAATTTTTTTTCTTAATTTTTCTGGTTGTGTGGAACGTGAAGAATAGAGGTTGGTTTCAGCAGGTTCTGACCAGTTCTGGCGAACCGGTAGCAGACATTTTGAGTTAGTCCGGAGAACCGGCAGTAAAAATTCTGACTGGCCCCGTCTCTCCCTCTCCATCTATTCTCTGCTTCCCGAGTCCCAGCGGATAAGGGAGGAAACGGGGATTTTGCAGTAACCTTCCCCTGCCACGCCCGCCAAGCCACGCCCCACCAAGCCACGCCCACAGAACTGGTAGTAAAAAAAAATTGAAACCCACCACTGGTGAAGAAGGCACGAAAGTTTTGCAAAGTTTGCTTTTTCTCTGATTGGAGGGCGGGTGGGAGGGAGGGAAAGATCCCACTCAGTAAGAGCCATCAAAGTGGATACCAAAAATAAATCAGAATATTATAGAAATAGAATCCTAACGCTGGAAGGAACCTCTGAGGTCTTCTAATCTAACCTCTCTGATCAAGGTAGGAGCCCCTATATACCAGTGATGGCTAACCTTTTTGCCGTCGCGTGCCAAAAGTGGGGGTTGCACGGGAGGGGGGGTCGCACGCTTGCGTGGCCACACCCATAATTCAACACGCCCCGTCCCCCGCACATGCGACAGCCCCCCTCTGTGCTCCCCCTGCTTTTGGCACGTGATGGCACAGTGGGCCCGTTTTTCACCCTTCCCAGGCTCCAGAGTCTTTCTAGGTGCCTGGGGAGGGCAAAAACAGCCTTCCGCAACCCACCCCGGAGGCCAGAAATGGCTTGTCTCCTAACTTCCGGTGGCCCAGAAGGCCCAAAAACCACCTGGCCAGCGCTGGAGCTCAGCTAGGGTAATACTCGCATGCCCACTGATATGGCTCTGCGTGTCACAGGTGGCACGCGTGCCATAGGTTCGCCATCACGGCTATATACCATCCCACTCAAATACAGGTAGTCCTCCACTTACACAAGTTCATTTAGTGACCATTCAAAGATACCACGGCACTGAAAAAAAAGTGACTTATGACCATTTTTCCATACTTACGCAGCATCTCCTTGGTGACATGATTAAAATGCAGGCGCTTAGCAACTGACGCATATTTATGACGGCTTTAGTGTACCGGGATCATGCGATCGATCCCTTTTTGCCACCTTCTGACCAGCAAAGTCAATGGGGAAGCCAGATTCATTTAAAAACCGTGTTACTATCTTAACAGCTGCAACGATTCATTTAACAACTTTGGCAGTAAAGGTCGTAAAGTGAGGCAAAACTCACTTTAGCAAATGTTTCACTTAGCAACTGAAATTTTGGGCTCGTTTGTGGTCATAATTTGAGGATTCCCTGTAGATGTCCAGTGTCTTTTGGAAAATCTCCAGGGATGAAGCACCCACAATTTCTGGTGGCAAGCTGTTCCACTGGCTAATTGTTCTCAATGTCGGGAAATTTCTCTTTATTTCTAAGTTGGTTCTCGCTTTGCACAAGTTGCATGTGTAGGGAATGGAAGAATGACATTGGGCCGAATGCAGCACACTGCTTCCGTTTCTGGTGTCATTGTATCTTCTTCCTGTATGATCTCATTCTTGCTCTGGTCTGTGTTATCTGACCTTCTTCTGAGTGGGTGAACAGGGAGGAGGATTTGCCAATTAGAACACTGTTGCTGTGCTACCTTTTATCTGCCTGTGTAAAACTGTATAAAAAATAAAGCTCTCTGCAAGAGCGGGAGAGACCTCTTGGAACAGAGCAAATGCCTGGCCCCTGATTTACAACATGCATGCATACTTTTGGGGTTGTGAAAAGGCATTTTGCTCCACTTTTGGGATTCACAAAATCACAACGGCAGCTGTGACCATGTGATGGATGCTCCAGCTGTTTTTTTTCCTCCAGGTCTTCCCCAGATGGCAACACCAATAAATCTAAGATCCTCTTAAATGGTTTTGTTTTTAACCAGTTCTAGAAGCCGAGACGTTTCCTAACTTTATAACTTGACATACGAGCACAATTGAGCCCAACATTTCTGTTTGCTAAGCGAGACGGTTGCTAAGGGAACTTTTCCCCATTCTACAACCTTTCTTGCCACCGTTGTTAAGCGAATCACGGCTGTTGTTCAGTTAGCAACACGGCTGTTAAGTGAATCTGGCTTCTCCCTTGTCTTTGCTTGTCAGGAAGTTGCAAAAGGGGATCACATGACCTCAGGACATTGCAACCGTCATAAATATAAGTCACTTGTCAAGCATCTGAATTTTGATTTTTGGTTTTTTTTTAAGGGAATCAAAGAAAATTCACATCCCTATTGCTCTCTTCAGAGAAATAGAGACCTTAAAATGCTTGGAAAAATAAGAGACGCTTCATCCTGGCAACATAAGCGTAATATAAATCAGGGGTTTTCAAACGTGGCAACGTTAAGACTTGTGGACTTCAACTCCCAGAATTCCCCAGCCAGCAACCATGGCCAGCTAGGGAATTCTGGGAGTTGAAGTCCACAAGTCTTAAAATGGCCAAGTTGGAGATGTCTGTTGTAAATAATTGTTTTTCAACTTTTGGGCAGTTTAAAACAGGTGGACTTCAGCTCCCAGAATTCCCCAGCCAGCAACCATGGCCAGCTAGGGAATTCTGGGAGTTGAAGTCCACAAGTCTTAAAATGGCCAAGTTGGAGATGTCTGTTGTAAATAATTGTTTTTCAACTTTTGGGCAGTTTAAAACAGGTGGACTTCAGCTCCCAGAATTCCCCAGCCAGCAACCATGGCCAGCTAGGGAATTCTGGGAGTTGAAGTCCACAAGTCTTAAAGTGGCCAAGTTGGGAGACTCTCATATACATCATTGATTTTCAACCTTGGGCAGTTTAAGACAGGTGGACTTCAGCTCCCAGAATTCCCCAGGCAGCAACCATGGCCAGCTAGGGAATTCTGGGAGTTGAAGTTTGGATACGTCTCATATATATCATTCTTTTTCAAACTTGGCCAGTTTAAAACAGGTGGACTTCAGCTCCCAGAATTCCCCAGGCAGCATAGCTGCCTGGGGAATTCTGGGAGTTGAAGTCCACCCATCTTAAAGCGGCAAGATTGAAAAATTAATGATGTAGATCCTAAGCAAAATAATTTCCAGAAAGGAATAATACCCTGTCATTGCTTAGTAAAGGTCTTGATGCCAGTTTTAGGATGCCAACTTGCTAAAAAAAAAACACAAAAAAACCCCAGAAGATGTGCTATTTTTAGCTGGCTTTATTCTTTGAACTTGTAATGTTTTAGCCTTCGTGATGCCAAAAGCAATTTTCCTTTTTTCCCTGTACTCTAGAATTAATTGTTCCACAATTACAATTCCGAATACTGGGCTGGGTCGGATATGTTTTCAGGTAATCCCAGAGCTGAGGTGACCCATTTCACGCCTACATCATCTCCGTTGGAGGCTGAAGGATTCTCAAAACCAGTTTTTCCAGGGCTTGTTCCAGAACACAGAAATTAGAGCTTCACTCCAAGAGCAGCAGCAGCAGAGTCAACCCGAGTCCTTAAAATAAACCAAAATTAACTCAGGAATATAAAGGGGGGGGGGGGTTGCCCACCCGTTTGCCATTCCACATTTAGGAATATTTGTCTGTTTGTCCGGATGTATCAGGATTCTGTAGAACGATTAGGTTAAAATTAGGCGCACATGTTCAGAGCACAATTCTACATTTCAAGTTCAAATGCTAAGCTGAGAGAGAGAGAGAGAGAAAGACAGAGAAAAAGAGAGAGAGAGAGAGAATGAGAGAGAAACAGAGAGACAAACAGAGACAGAGAAAGAGAGAATGAGAGAAAGAGAGACAGAGAGAGAGACAGTGACAGAGAGACAGACAGAGAAAGAGAAAATGAGAGAGAGAAAGAATGAGAGAGAGAGAGACTGAGAGAGACAGAGAGAAAGACAGAAAGAGAGACAGAGAGAAAGAGAGAGAATGAGAGAGACAGAGAGCAAGACAGAAAGAGAGAGAGAGAGACCAAAAGAGAGAATGAGAGACAGACAGAGAGAGAGTGAGAATGAGAGAGACAGAGAACGAGAATGAGAGACAGAAAGAGAGAGAGAGCAAGAGAGAGAGAGAATGAGAGACAGACAGAGAGAAAGAGTGAGAATGAGAGAGACAGAGAGAGAGAAAGAGAGAGAGACCGAGAGAGAGAAAGACAGAGAGAGAGAGAAAGAGAGACAGAAAGAGAGACAGAAAGAGAGACAGAGAGAAAGAGAGAGAATGAGAGAGACAGAGAACAAGACAGAAAGAGAGAGACCGAAAGAGAGAATGAGAGACACAGAGAAAGAGTGAGAATGAGAGAGACAGAGAGAGAGAAAGAGAGAGACAGAAAGAGAGAGACAGAAAGAGAGAGAGACCGAGAGAGAAAAAGAGAGAGAGAGACGGAGAGAACAAAACGGAAAGAGAAAGAAAGAGAATGAGAGAGAGAGGGAGAATACATAAAATACCACACAGCGGCTGCATTTAGACATGTTTATCGAGGCTACTCAATTACAGGTGGTCCTCAACGTACAACCACAATTGAGCCCAAAATTTCCGTTGCTAAGCGAAACATTTGTTAAGTGGATTTTCTGCCCCTTTTCCCGACCTTTCTTGCCACAGTTGCTAAGTGAATCATTGCGGTGGTTAAGTTAGGAAGGTGGTTGTTAAGGGTGTCTGGCTTCCCCATTGATTTTGCTTGTCAGATGGTCGCAAAAGCGGATCACATCATTCCCTGGGACAATGCAACTGTCGTAAATGTGAGTCAGATGCCCACTGTCTGAATTTTGATAATGTGACCGATGGTCGTAAGTGTGAACCGGTTGCCAAGTATCTGAATTTTGATCACATGACTCTGGGGATACTGCAATGGCTATAAGTGTAAAAAAATGCTCGTAAAGTCACTTTTTTCAATGATGTTGTAACTTTGGTCACTAAATGAACTGTTGTAAGTTGAGGACGACCTGTTGGTGAGTATGGTCAAAATATAAGCAAGTACAAAGGAAAAAAGTTCTCCAAATCCAATGAAGATTATCTGATATTATCTGATCTGATATTATCAGATTGAATAAATATATAATTATGATAGATAGATAGATAGATAGATAGATAGATAGATAGATATAGAGATATAGATAGATAGATATAGATAGATACAGAGATATAGATAGATAGATATAGATAGATGATAGATACAATATAGATAGATATAGATAGATACAGAGATATAGATAGATCGAAAGATAGATAGATAGATAGATATAGATATAGATATAGATAGATGATAGATACAATATAGATAGATATAGATAGATACAGAGATATAGATAGATAGATAGATAGATAGATAGATAGATAGATAGATATAGATATAGATAGATGATAGATACAATATAGATAGATATAGATAGATACAGAGATATAGATAGATAGATAGATAGATAGATAGATAGATAGATAGATAGATATAGATATAGATAGATGATAGATACAATATAGATAGATATAGATAGATACAGAGATATAGATAGATAGAAAGATAGATAGATAAATAGATAGATATAGATATAGATGGATGATAGATACAATATATATAGATAGATACAGAGATATAGATAGATAGATAGACAGACATAGAGATATAGATAGATGATAGATAGATATAGAATGATAGATACAGAGATATAGATATAGATAGATGATATAGATATAGATAGATGATAGATAGATGATAGATAGATATAGAATGATAGATACAGATAGATAGATACAGAGATATAGATAGATGATAGATATAGAGATATAGATAGATAGATATAGATAGATGATAGATAGATAGATATAGATAGATAGAAAGATAGATAGATATAGATAGATGATAGATACAATATAGATAGATAGATACAGAGAGATAGATAGATATAGAGATATAGATAGATGATATAGATAGATATAGATATAGATATAGATAGAATATAGATAGATAGATGATAGATAGATATAGAGATATTGATAGATAGATATAGAATGATAGATACAGAGATATAGATAGATATAGAGATATAGATAGATGATAGATACAATATAGATAGATAGATACAGAGATATAGATAGATAGATAGACATAGAGATATAGAGATATAGATAGATGATATAGATATAGATATAGATAGAATATAGATAGATGATAGATAGATACAGAGATATAGATAGATGTAGAGATATAGATAGATAGAGATAGATGATAGAGATATAGAGATAGACAGACAGACAGACATAGATAGATAGATATTGAGATATAGATAGATATAAATATAGATATATAGATATATATAGCAGTAATTATTATAAATATATAGAATTCTGATAACTATGGAATTATAAAACCAATCTAGTATTAAGGAGTAACTTCCTGACAGTGAAAACAATTGAGCAGTGGAACAGCTTGCCACCAGAAATTGTGGGTGCTCCATCCCTGGAGGTTTTTAAGAAGAGATTGGACAACCATTGGTCTGGAATGGTCTAGGTTCTCCTACTTGAGCAGGGGGTTGGACTAGATGACCTCCGAGGTCCCTTCCAACTCTGGTATTCTATGATTCTATTCTCCAAAGCCCCTGAAGGCTGGACAAGAAGCAACGGATGGAAACTAACCACGGAGAGAAGCCACCTGAAACTAAGGAGAAACTTCCCGACAGCGACAACAATTAATCAGTGGAACTTCTCGCCTTCAGAAGTTGCGGTTGCTCCATCACTGGAGGATTTCAAGAAGAGACAGGACAGTCATCTGTCTAGAAGGATAAAGATGTCCAAATTCAGGAACTTTAAGACTTAAGTAAGGAAGCTTCACCAATTGCAATTTTGCTTTCCTGAATGAGAAAACCTCTGAATCATTTGCAGTCGTTCCTTCCTGTTTGATTTGGGATGAGTTTGGCATTATTAAAATGCCAGGAAAGGAAGAAAATCAGGCCCCACCCCAATATCAATATTAATAGGGCAGGGGTATCCAACTTTGGGCACTTTAAGACCCCGTGGACTTCAACTCCCAGAATTCCCCAGCCAGCTGGCTGGGGAATTCTGGGAGTTGAAGTCCACGGGGTCTTAAAGTGCCCAAGGTTGGATACCCCTGCAAATGTGGTGTTTTAAACTTACTTAATGACCTCCTGATTGACTTAATATGGATTTACTTAATAACTCTTGCAAAAAAATAAAGCAGCTTGTAAAATCAGGCATAACTCCCTTAACCGCTTAACAGGGCTGGCCTGATTTTACATTGGTTTTTAAAATTGATACTGATTTTAATTGAAATGTTTTAAATTATGGGCCAAACTTTATTGAATTATTTTAAAACTATTTTAACTTTTGCGTACAAATGTTTTATTTTTGGCTGTTCCCCTCCCTGAGTCCGAAAGGAGAAGGGCGGTATAGAAATTTAAATAATAGATAGATAGATAGATAGATAGATAGATAGATAGATAGATAGATAAACAAACAAACAAACAAACAATGAAAATTTTAGACTCAATTGGCCTTGTAAGTCAAGAGATATCTGTTTTTTTTCCCCCATAAATAAATAAAGTTTTCTGGAGACTTCAGAGTCCATTCAGCACAGGTAAGTACAACGGTCCATTTGGCTCCCGCTCTAAATAACCCTGGAAATAGTGACTTACGACCACTCCTCGCACTTACGCCCGTCACTCTATTTCCACTGTCACATGATAAGAATTCGGACGTGTGTAATGACAGTGGTTGTACTATGCGGGGATTACGGGATAGCTGTTTGCAATCTATCTTCCCAGCTTCCCAGAAGTCAAATTCAATGGAGGAAGCTGGATTCACTTAACGACCGTTCAGCGACTCACTTAACAATGGCAGTAACTCAATTAACAATCATGGCCAAAAAAAAAAAAAAGCCATAAAATCTGGTGTGACTCACTTAGCAATGAAATCCTGGATTCCCTTATGGTCATAAGTCAAGGACCGACCGCATTCCTGTCTCACTTAGGGCAAAAATTTCAGGAGGGGTTTGCAAAACTCACCGAAAGCATTTCAGCTCAAAGGAGTGCAATTTTCATTTGGGGTGTGGGTGGGTGTTTTTTTTAAAAAAATTTACAAAATTCACTTTTTCGCCGCCTTAAATAAGAGCAGTTATTTCTCCATTCTGCCCACTTTGAAGGGTGTGGACTACAACTCCCAGAATTCTCCAGCCATCCGTAGGGAGTCCAGAAGTCTTAAAGGAGAAGCGTAACCGGCTGGTGGATTCTGGGAGTTTGAAGTCCATATAGTTCAAACTGGATAAACTTGAAAAACGTTGAATAAGAGACGTGTATGGAAATTCTCCGTCATCCAGGTCAGAGTTTTCTCAAAAGTGCTTTTTTCAAGAGGCAACTGGACTTTCTGGGATTTTTTTTCCTTTTGAAGACTTTTCGCTTCTCCTCCAAGAAGCTTCTTCGGCTCTGACTGGATGGTGGGGAAGGGAAGGAGTTATATTCCTTGCAGATATCCTGTTTCCCCCAAAATAAGACATTCCCTTGATAATAAGCCCAATCGGGTTTTTGAGTGCATGGCAATAAGGCCAAGCGCTTATTTCAGGGTTCGAAAAAAAAATATAAGACAAGGTCTTATTTTCGGGGAAAGATGGTAGCTGGTCATTTGCATCCTTTGAGAGGGTCGTTGAAGCACCTGGAGGTTTACCTGTGGGTCCTCAGGGTCACCTGAGTGGTGCAAATGGGTGTGGAGCCAATAGTAGCAACGCTGGCTGGGGGATTCTGGGAGTTGAAGTCCACCCATCTTCAAGCTTCCAAGGTTGAGAAACACTGCTCTAAAAGGATGCAAATGACCAGCTGTCTGCAAGGAGTATCAACCCTTCCCCACCATCCAGTCAGAGCTGATGAAGCTTCTTGGAGGAGAAGCGAAAAGTCTTCAAAAGAAAAAACCAGGAAGTCCAGTCGCCTCTTGAAAAAAAGGGGGAAAAAAAGCACCTTGGAGTTGAATGAGAGAGTCAATCCCGGGCTTGGACAGCTGGGGGCAGCGAGGAGTCGCTTTGGACTTGGGTTCATGTTCCTTTCTCTGACCAAGGGTGAAAAGTTTTGCCCAAAGTTTTGTCCTGACTTTGCTTTGGAGTTTGAGAGGAGGTGGAGGGGGAGAGAGAGCAGTAAAGAGCCGTGCCCTCCCTTCTGAGCCATCCAGGGAAGGGTTGGCCTGGGCAGGCCCCAGCGGGCACGCCTCCTCCTCCTTCCTCTTCTTCTCTTTCACCACCACTACCACTGTTGTGGTGGAGGCTGCTGTTTCCAGACGGCGTTGGCTGGAGCAACATCTCGAGAAGAAAACAAGGAAGGTCCAGAGGAGGGAAATGAAGGCAGCCTTCTTGCTGGGGGGTTGAAGATGGACCCCAAAGGGAGCCAAGCAACGTAAGAGCCACCTCGGGAAGAATCCTGGAAGGGTAAGTTTTGGGGAATGGGGGGAAACGGCTTATGATGTGTTACAGATTGCTGAACCAAAGTGGGTGCAACGTGTTTCGGATTGCCTCTGGGCACATTCCGGCAGGCAGACTGGGGCACAGGGCTTCCTTGATCATAGCGCCGTCAAAGGTTTCAAGCGAGGAGGATGAAAACTCACAGAAGCTGGTATTTAAAGAAAGGGAAGGAGAAGAAGGAAAGGAAAGGAAAAAGGAAAGGAAAGGAAAAGAAAGGAGAGAGAGAGAGAGAAGGAAGCAAGGAAGGGAAAGAGGGAGGGAGAAAGAAAGAAAGAAAAAGGAATGAAAGAAAGAAAGAGGGAGGGAGATGAAAAGCAGGAAGGAAGGCATGCAGGAGGGAGAAAGAAAGAAAGAAAAAGAAAGAAAGAAAGAAAGAAAAAAAGGAGGGAGGGAAGAGAAAGGAAAGGAAGAAAAAGAAATGATACAAAGAAAACAAGGAAGGAGTGGGAAGGAAGGAAAGAGAAAAAATGAAGGGAGGAGAGGGGAGAAAGGAAGAAAACGAGGGAAGGAAAGGAAAGAGGAAAGGGAAGGGAAGGAGGGAGATGAAAGAAAGAAGGAAAGACAAAGAAAGGGAGGTAAGAGAAAGGAAGAAGGAAGAAAAAAAAGAAGGAAGAAGGAGAGAGGGAGGTGGAAAGGAGGAAAAAAGAAGGAATGGCAGGAAAGCAAGGAAGAAGAGGGGGAAGGAAAGAAAATAATGAAGGAGAGGGGGAGAAAGGAAGAAAAAGGGAAAGAAAGAAAGAAAGAGGAAAGTAAAGAAGGAGAGAGGGCGAAGGAAGGAAAGAAAGCGAGGAAGGGAAGGAAGGATAGAGAGGGGGCTGAAAGAACGAAAGAAAGAAACCAAAAGTGCAGGGGAAAAAAAAAAGAAGGAAATATCAATGTAATCTAAACACTGGATATCTGTCTACTACACAACTTTCATTTTTCTTCTTTCATCTACTATTGTTTCTAATCATCAAACCTCCGTACCCTAATTTCGTTTTGTTTCCTGTTTCATGCAAAAAAAAAAAGGTCCAAAAATCCACACCTTTTCCCTAATCAGAGGCTGTCAATTTCACACTTTTGGCCAGCTCTCTCCTTTCCTCCATCCACTCTTCCAATGCGGATAATATCAAACTTATTAATAACAGAATAAGAGAGTAAGAGGGTTGGAAAGGACCGGGGAGGTCTTCTAGTCCAACCCCCTGTTCAACTTTGATCTAATCTTAATCTGCAAATTTTGGAGAGACTGGACAGCCATTTGTCTGAAATGGTACTATACAGGGTCTCTTCCTTGAGCAGGGGGTTGGACTAGATGACCTCCAAGCTCCCTTCCGACTCTGCTATCCTGTTATCCGTTTTCCATTTTATTCTGCTTTTCTTTTCCCACAGTTGATGGAAAGTGGGAACTCATCCTGTCTACGTTTTTCGATCGCTCCTCTCCTCTCTTCCCTTCCCTGTCTCCCATTCACCCACCCTTCCCTACTATTTTTAGATAGCATTTTCTCCCCTCTGGCTTTAAATAGATTGGGACCTGCCCAAGGTTGATCCATGATATAAGCATTGCAAATGCCCCTAGAATAAATGCTACCAAGACAACGTCTCAATGTGACCTAGAGAGATTACAGTTCCAATAACAGAACAACGGAAGAGTCGG
Source organism: Arizona elegans (assembly GCA_022577455.1). NCBI lineage: Eukaryota > Metazoa > Chordata > Lepidosauria > Squamata > Colubridae > Arizona > Arizona elegans. Next base: position 3,293,250 of record JAKOOJ010000025.1, on the reverse strand, counting down.
AAGGGACCTTAAGAGGTCTTCTAGTCCAACCCCCTGCCAAGGTAGGAAACCCTGCACCACTTCAGACAAATGGTTATCCAAGCTCTTCTTAAAAATTTCCAGTGTTGGAGCATTCACAACTTCTGGTGGCAAGTTGTTCCACTGATTAATTGTTCTAAATGTCAGGAAATTTCTCCTTAGCTCCAAGGTTGCTTCTCTCCTTGATTAGTTTCCATCCGTTGCTTCTTGTCCTGCCTTCAGGTGCTTTGGAGAACAGCTTGACTCCCTCTTCTTTGGGGCAGCCCCTGAGATATTGGAAGACTGCTCATGTCTCCCTGGGTCCTTCTTTTCATTAAACCAGACATACCCAGTTCCCGCAACCGTTCTTCATATGTTATAGTCCAGGGTGGATAAAAATCAATGATTTTTTTAAAAAAATTTTTTAAAAAATCAGATTTTTTTTATTTAAATCGGATTTTTTTTATTTAAATCGGATTTTTTTGATTTTTATCGAATTGATTTTAATAAAAAACTTTTGGGGTAAAAATCTATCGTAAGATAGTTTTCTATTTAAGATACATAAATAATTGAGTTTATTCAGCATGAAATGGAGCTTAGTTATGTCGCAGGAGGCTGTATATTCTGCAACACTGGGACTATCGGTGAGTCAACAGTGGGTCAAAGGAGTAGCAGAGATGACAGCTGCTCTTTAAAAATTAGGATTTAAATCGAGTTGATTTAAATCAAGCCTTTTTACTAGGGATTTAAATCATGATTGAAATTGTGATTGAAATCAACTCGATTTAAATCAAATCCACCCTGCTCCAGTCCCCTAATCCTCTTTGTTATGATGTGATTTATGACAGGTATGTGACTTGTGGCCATTTTTCACACTTAACGACTGTTACAGCATCCCCATAGTAAGGTCACTTGGCAACTGATTCATATTTATGACGGTCACAGTGTCCCCGGGGCATGTGATCCCCTTTTGGGACCTTCTGACGAGAAAAGTCAATGGCAACGCGCGAGTCACTTAACAACTTTCTTACTAACTTACTAACAACTGCAGATTCACTTAACAACAGTGGCAAAAAAGGCTGTAAAACGGGACAAAACTCGCTTAAGAACTGTCTCGCTTAACAGTGGAAATTTTTGGCTCGGTTGTGGTTATACGCCGAAGTATTTTAGAGTTACTGTTTTTTTAAAAAAAAAAATAAGATAAAAGTTAATCTGGGGAAAAAAAATTACTCCCCATTTCTTGTTCTTCAAAGTGTTTAGAGCTGCATTTTTCAAATCTTGAAGAAGCATGGAATTCGACGTCCAGAATTCCCCAGCCATATCTATAGCTGTCTTTTTAAAAATTATTAAAATGTTTAACATTTTAATACCGCATTTCCCCCCAAAATAAGACCCTGTCTTCTTATATATTTTTTGAACCCTGAAATAAGTGCTTGGCCTTATTGCCATGTGCTCAAAAGCCCAATTGGGCTTATTATCAGCAGATAATGTCGTATTTTGGGGAAAACAGGGTATCAAATATCTATAACTCTCCATATCTAAACCCGTCTTTTCTAAAATATTCAACCTTTTAAGAATATTCAAATCTTCTATTACTTTTTTTAGTCTTTCCGCGATAATCAATGTGAATAGTTTGTAATCTACATGGCCTAACTCTCCTCTTTTAAATTTTTAATTCGTGTGATTTTATAAATTGGGTGTTTTAATCTGTGTTTCGGCCAAAATATTTAATAATTTTAAGGGATTTTTTTAATGTTTGTATTATCTGTATTTTATCTTGGCTGTTCACCGCCCTGAGTCCTTCGGGAGTAGGGCGGTATAGAAATTTGATTAATAAATTAATAAATAAATAAATTTAGTAATGATATCGGTCTATAATTTTTGATTTGTGATTGGTCTGTATCCTCTTTTGGAATAAGCTTCCGTCCAAGATTTGGGAATTTTGGCATTCAAGAGTGCATTGTTAAAGGTTTCGAGTAAAATTTCATTTGTAAAATTTGTCTGTTCGTATTAAAAAAAAAGTTTAATAAAAAATATTACCCAGAAAAAAGAATATTCAAATCTTCCTGGACGATTTTAAGGGAACACTCCCCCGTCCTCGTTTTTCAAAGTATTTTTATGGTATTTGTAAGTTATGGTAGTTATAAGTATTTTAAGTTATAAGTATAAATAGTTATGGTATTTGTAAGTATTTTGGGAGTTGGTGGATTTCACAGAAATCTCAGTTTAATAGGTAACCGTTTGCTGGCAGGGTGAAGGTTTCGATAGCGGAACATTTTAATGAGTGACATCTAATATTAGTCCTAACTAAATTAAGCTTTTTCTCCAGCTCAGAGTCATTCAGATGGTGTTGAGTTTCATAACATTCCCCATAATCCCCGGTAAAAGCCAAAGGACTGAACGAACAACAACAGCTTGTAAAAACTCTGAAGCAGACGCGCTTAAATCCATGGGAGAAAAGTATTTATTTAGAAGCAGTCCTTGACTTATGACCGTAATGGTGCTTTCCAGTTATGGTCATAAGTCGAGGACTGCTTCTAAATGCAGATAGTCCTTGACTTATAATAATTTGTATAGTGACTGTACGAAATTACATGGGCACTGGAAAAAGTGACTTGTGTCCATTTTTCACACTTAATGACCGTCACAGCGTCCCCTGGTCACATGATTTACATTCGGACTGACTCACATTTATGACAGTCACAGTGTCCCTGCGGTCCCCTTTTGCGACCTTCAGACAAGCAAAGTCAAGAGGAAAAAAACCAGATTCGCTTAACAACGGTATTACTCATTTAAGAACTGTGGTGATCCGCTTAACAAACGCGGCAAGAGAAGTCGTAGAATGGGACCAAGCTGACTTAATTTCTCACTTAGCGACATACATTTTGGGCTCCGTTATGGTTGTAAGTTGAAGACTGTCTTTAGCCCCTCTGCCTATTACAGTCATAAAACAGATCATCAGGTTACCGAGCTGGTTTTACAACTATTTTGTGCACTGCTGCTGGTTAAGCAAACTCGTTCTTTGCTCGTCCTTCTGAAAACCGATTGTAAAGTTGTAGTTGTAAATTGTGGTTGCGTGAACATGGGATACGGCAGATAGTCATAAATGCCGACCAGTTGCCAAGTGCCCCAAAAGCCATGCTATGACCACTGGGTAAGGGGATCGGGTGGCCGTTGTAACTTCAGAACCAGGTCGCAAATATACCTTCTGGGGACCCGTCATAATTTTGGTCGAGAGCTGTCTGTACTCAATGAGATCCTGCCTTTCCATTCTACCCAACAATGCATCAACTACAGGAAGTCCTCCACTTATAACGATTCATTTAGTGACCGTTTCAGTTACGAAGGCAGTGAAAAAAGTTACTTATGACCGTTTTTCACACTTATGACTGTTGCCGTATCCTTGTGGTCACATGATCCAAATTCGGTTCATGTTTATGACGGTCGCAGTGTCCTTTTGCGACCTTCTGACAAGCCAAGTCAAGGGGGATTCATTTAACAACCGTGTGACTAACTTAACAACTGCGGTGATTCGCTTAACAGCCATGGCAAAAAAGGTTGTAAAAGGGGACAAAACTCGCTTAACAACTGTCTCGCTTAGCAGTGGAAATGTTGGGCTCAATTATGGTCTTAAGTCGAGGACTACCTTGCAAACCTGGATCGTGCCTTGTCTGCATCTAGGAAGACTTTCATTGTAGGTTCCTGTCTCCTAATAGTTTATTTATTATAACTATTTATTATAAAGTATTATAATAAAATATTAATGTTAGTGATGATGATGTAATAGCAATAACAGTAATAATAGTAAGAGGAAGAAGAAGAGGAAGAAGAAGAAGAAAAGAAGAGGAAGAAGAGAAGAAGAAAAGAAGAAGAAAGATATTTATGATACATTTTTAAATGTTCAGTTGACTGAGTTTCATGTTTAATGAATAAAAGAGAAGAAGAAGGAGAAAAAGAAAGAAAGAAAGAAAGAAGGAGGAGGAAGAAAGAAGAAGAAGAAACAACAAAGAGTTATACAAACCCTTTCAAAGTGATTAGAGCCCGGGCAGAACCCTCAATAATATACAACTTTGGGTAACGCCCCAGGTGTAGCACCCCCAAACGGTTTCTCAGCGGTGTGAAGGTTGCATCGTTGTGTTTATGTTTTATGTTTATGTTTTATTAGATTTCTATACCGCCCTTCTCCCGAAGGACTCAGGGCGGTGAACAGCCAAAAGATAAAAACACAGAAAATACAAAATTTAAAATAGGTTAAAACAGATTAAACAATTTGGCTAACTTTTAAAAATATCCCATAATATCAATTGTGTGATGATGACACAACGGATTGCATTCCTGACTGGGTTAGGTAATACCCAGACAGCCCTCTGTGATTATTTAAATTTAGATTTAATTGTTTTGTTTGCTTAACATGGTACCAATGGTTGAAGAGTTTAGCAGCGGCACCTGGAAACTTGCAAGCCTTGGCATTCACTGAGACCCCCCCGGAAGTAGTGGGTGATCCTTTGAATCACTTAACCTACCTGTAAAAAACAGCATTTTGCATTTTGAAGGTTTTAGCACAGTGTTTTTCAACGTTGGCATCTCGAAGATGGGTGGACTTCAACTCCCAGGATCCCATGGCTGGCTGGGGAATCCTGGGAGTTGAAGTCCACCCATCTTCGAGATGCCAACGTTGAAAAACACTGGTTTAGTGGGAAAAATTTGATATTCAGGAGGTTCTAGGATAGTAAAGGGGCCTGGCCCTATTTTTAATGAGAGAAGAATCACTGGCAAAAATACTATACCAAATTTTTGAACAATTCCATGCCGGTGAGCCTATATAAATTAAATATATATATATATATATATATATATATATATATATATATATATATATATATATATATATGGAAGCTGCAATATCCGGATGTCCTCAAGAGGGCAATAAAGAGACGTACAGCGACTCTCAACACTTTGCTGACCCCTTCTGGTCATCCATTTTGGTGCAGATGGTCCTTAACTTTCAACAGTTGATTTAGCGGCCATTCGCAGTCACAACAGACACTGAAAACAGTGACTTATCACCATTTTTCACACAGGGAAGGAGGCTTAATGTGAAATAATGTGAAGTACAGGTAGTCCTCAACTTACAACAGTTCGCTTACTGACCGTTACAAGTTACAACGGCACTGAAAAAAAAGTGAGCTATGACTGTTTTTCACACTTATGTCCGTTGCAGCATCCCTGTGGTCAGGTGATCAAAACTCGGACACTTGGCCACTGACTCGTATTTATGACGGTTGCAGTGTCCCGGGGTCATGCGATCCCCTTTTGCGACCTTCTGAGGAGCAAAGGCAATGGGGAAGCCAGATTCACTTAACAACCCTGTTACTAACTTAACAGTAGCATGAAAGGTCGTAAAATGGGACAAAATTCACTTAACAAATGTTTCACTTAGCAACAGAAATTTTGGGCTCAATTGTGGTTGTAAGTCGAGGACTACCTGCATAAAGTTTTTTTTAAAAAAGGAAGCTGCAATAACTAGATGTCCTCAAGATGGCAGTAAAGAGACACACAGAAAATCACAACTCTTGGCTGACCCCTAATGGTCATCCATTTTGGCACTTTCTGGACAATGAAAAATTTTGATGGTTTTGGCATCAAAACATTTCGGTACGACTTCGTGGATCATACATTCCATCTTTCTACATCCCCACGGACCTGGGCAAGGCAGATGTGATTGTTTGGTTAGGTGAAAGGTATTCTTATTTATTTATTTATTTATTTATTAAATGTATAGACCGCTCATCTCGCTATCAAGCGCCTCTGGGAGCCTTAGCAGATGAAAACAAAAATATAAAACATCACGGTGATAAAACATGAATGAAATGGATGGAAATTAACATAGGTACCTTCTCACGCATTCTATGCATTTTCGTTGGTCTCTGAAGAAAGGAGTAAACGAGCAGGATGTTGTGCAAAATGTGGGCAATTACGGGAACTTAAATCATTTCTTGCAAACTCGAGGACCGTCATGGTCACAGGACTTCAATTCCAATCAATCAACACAGCTAAAAGAAACAACAAACCCCAAAGCACCAGGTTTTGCCTGCGTATGTAGATTTTCAAAGAGTGTTTGGCATTTCTGATATGACACTGTGTGTAAATATGCCTGCCGTATCCCAGATCGGTCAGTTAATCTCTTTTTCTGAACAGGTTGGAAGAGATGCTTCAAATCATCTATTTTATTTTATTTTATTATTTTATTTTATTTTATTTTATTTTATTTTATTATTTTATTTTATTTTATTTTATTTATTTTATTTTATTTTATTTTATTTTATTTTATTTTATTTTATTTTATTTTATTTTATTTTATTTTATTTTATTTTATTTTATTTTATTTTATTATTTTATTTTATTTTATTTTATTTTATTTATTTTATTTTATTTTATTTTATTTTATTTTATTTTATTTTATTTTTTATTTTTAAAAAGATCCTTGAGGTCATTTAGTCTGACCCCGTTTTCTAAGGGCAGGAATCCACATTAAATGATCCCAGACTGAGGAAATCCAGCTTCCATCTTGAAGGAATCCAACAAAGAGAAGGCTCTCATCTCCTTAGATCATGGGTTCCACCCTCAAACGGTTTTTTTATGCAGACCAAATTTTTCTAGGATTTGTTTTTCTGTAACCTGAATCCATTCTACACCAGCGTTTCTCCATCTCAGCAGTTTTAAGATGAGGGGACTTCAACTTGCATTCAGGCTGGGGAATTCTGGGAAATGAAGTCCACATATGCTGGTTGAGGAATTCAGGAACTCACTGTCTTCTGGCGATTGGCCCAAAATCATACAGCTGGCTTTCTTAGCTAAGGCGAAACTAGAACTTACCATCTCCTAGGGATTGGTCCAAAGTCACCAAGCCAGTTTTCATGGCAAAGGTGGGATTAGAACTCACCCATCTCCTGGTGATTGGCCCCAAATCACCCAGGTGGCCTAAGGCACGACTAGAACTCACTGTCTCCTGGTCATTGGCCACAAATCACACAGGTAACTTTCATGCCTAAGGCAGGACTAGAACTCACCGTCTCCTGGTCATTGGCTCAAAGTCACCCAGCCAGCTTTCGTGCCTAAGGTGGGACTAGAACTCACCGTCTCCTGGTGATGGGCCCCAAGTCACCCAGCTGGCATTTGTGCCTAAGGTGGGACTAGAACTCACCGTCTCCTGGTCATTGGCCCAAAGTCACCAAGGTGGCTTTCGTGCCTAAAGCAGGACTAGAACTCACCATCTCCTGTTAATTGGCCCAGCCAGCTTTCATGCCTAAAGCAGAACTAGAATTCACCATCTCCTAGTGACTGGCACCCAAAGTCACCCGGCCGGTTTTCATGCCTAAGGACGAACTAAAACTTTGCTTAACAATTGTGGCAAAAAAACATTGTAAAAATTGGACATAACTCACTTAACAAGCGTCCTCTTGCTTTTAATAGGAATTCGGGCCCCGATTGTGGCCGTAAACCGAAGACTAACTGTATGGTTTTCTGCAGGTTTCCCCTTCCTTCGTAGACTTTTATTTCTTCCTTGGAGGGGAGATTGCAGAATATTCTGCATTGCGGACCCTCTGCGGTTTGGAAAGCAGAGATTTGCATCGAAATCTCCAAATCCAGCCGTTGCAATCTTTTCCCCCCAAGCCTAACTGGGTTTCGAGCTGTTTGATTCACCTGTTTTTTTTCCGCTTCCACTGACGTCCGTCTGATGGGTCACCCTGTGGCGAGGCCTGACCTTTCCGGCAGTCGGCCTTTTGTTCTCGGAGTATCGGAGCTGGGCTGTTGAACAATAAGCTCTGGAATAAATAGAGACTCGTTGGAATTCGGTATTCTCACATTTCACCAGGACCCTGGCGGGACGAATGTCTTACACCTCCATTCTTTCTCGCTGATCCTTGCAAGCTGTTTAAAACTGAAAAAAAATGTGTTTCTCAGCCTTGGCAACTTTAAGCCGGGTGGACTACAACTCCCAGAATTCCCCAGCCGCCATGATGCCAGATCCCATAACAGTGTTTCTTCCCCTTTAAGCCGGGTGGACTACAATTCCCAGAATTCCCCAGCCGCCATGACTGCAGATCCCATAACAGTGTTTCTTCCCCTTTAAGCCAGGTGGACTACAATTCCCAGAATTCCCCAGCCGCCATGACTGCATATCCCATAACAGTGTTTCTTCCCCTTTAAGCCGGGTGGACTACAATTCCCAGAATTCCCCAGCCGCCATGACTGCATATCCCATAACAGTGTTTCTTCCCCTTTAAGCCGGGTGGACTTCAATTCCCAGAATTCCCCAGCCGCCATGACTGCAGATCCCATAACAGTGTTTCTTCCCCTTTAAGACGGGTGGACTTCAACTCCCAGAATTCTCTAGTCGGCATGACGCCAGATCTCATTAACAGTGTTTCTTCCCCTTTAAGCCAGGTGAACTTCAATTCCCAGAATTCCCCAGCCGCCATGACTGCAGATCCCATAACACTGTTTCTTCCCCTTTAAGCCGGGTGGACTACAATTCCCAGAATTCCCCAGCCGCCATGACTCCAGATCCCATAACAGTGTTTCTTCCCCTTTAAGACGGGTGGACTTCAACTCCCAGAATTCCCCAGCCGGCATGCCACCCAGCTTAAATTTCCTGAGGGGAAGAAACATTGCTATGGGATATGGAGTCATGCCGATTGGGGAATTCTGGGAGTTGAAGTCCCCACGCCTGCCAAGATTGAGCAATGCTACCCAAAAACCTTTGGAAGTTTATTGATTGATTTCCATGCTTATCAAATTTAATCGACCTTGCGGATCTAGGTGAACTTGCTTGGGGGTTGGACTAGAAGACCTCCAAGGTCCCTTCCGACTCTATTATCCCATTATTATCCTAATGTTCTATCTCGCCCAACGCCCAATAATTAAACAAGTTGGCTTTTGCAAAATGCAAGATTCTGGAGATGGGTGTCTTTTATTGGATTTCGTCCTTCATATGAGAGGGAAATTGAATCCGGAACAGAATTCCCCACCCCACCCCTCCAGTGGTGGGCTGCTGCTGGTTTGGACCAGTTCGGACGAATCGGTAGTTGCGACTTCTCACCCGCCCAGGTGCAATCCCGTCCTATATCGCTGTGTTTTTGGACGGTGCTGTTGTGGTCCGCCAGCAGCCTGAGGAGCTGGCAGCGGAGTCGGACAGTGAGGAGGCTGGGGAGGAACATGGGCCAGTCCTGGAGCCTGGGGAGGTCTGGATGAGGGCTCTGCGTCGGAGGCAGAGATGGGGCCAGGGCCATCGGGGAGTGATGCACGGACTCCGGAGCCTCCAGAGGCTGACAGTAGAGAGGCGGAGGAACAGGAGGAGCCTGTTCCTAATGCACACATGAGAAGAGCTGCCAGAAGGCAAGAGCAGCTAAAGCAAAAGGGACGACTCGGGAGTAAGGCCAGGAGATGATTGGCTCCTCCCAGAAGGCTTAAAAGAGCAGCAAAGGCACTTGAGCCTTTTGTAGGAAAGCAATGTTGCTAACTCTGTTTCCAGTCGGCATCTCTTGTTTCTTTCTGAACTTTGTGGGGCTTTAGTCCTCGACTGACGACAGTTCATTTAGTGACCCGTTCGAAGTTACAACGGCACTGAAAAAAGTGACTTATGACCGTTTTTCAAACCGACGGCCGTTCTAGCATCCCCCACCCCCACCCCATGGTCGCGTGATTTACATTCAGAAGCTTCACAACTGACTCGCATTTATGACGGGTGCCGCATCCCGGGGACACGCGATCCCCTTTCGCGACTTTCCGACCAGCAAAATGAATAGGGAAACCAGATTCGCTTAACAACCATGTTACTAATTTAACGACGGCAACGATTCGCTTAACAGCCGCGGCAAGGAAAGTCGTAAAATGGGGTGAAACTCACTTAACAACTTTCTCATTTAACAACCTAAATTGTCAACTCAGTTTGTGGTCGTAAGTCCCGTATTCCCACTTACAACCGTGTCCCCAGGGTCATGGGATCAAAATTCAAATGCTTGGCAACTGTCTCACACTTATGACGGTCGCAGTGTCCCGGGGATCGCTGTTGGTGACCTTCTGACTAACAAAGTCAAAAGGGGGACCCAGATTCACTTGATAACCGGAGCAATTCGCTTAACAACCGTGGAGAAAAGACGTCATAAAATCAGGTGTGACTTCATTAATAATCATCATTCTTAGCAATGGAAATTCGGATTTTTTGTTCGTAAGTCGAGGACTGCCTGTAAGGTCAACGCTGGGCTCTTGATGGCCTGGAGCTTCACATCTCTTGAGAACTTGAAGGCGAGATGGGCGTGAAGGATTCAGAAAAGTGATGATCCGGCAGAACGGATTGTGCTGCGTGAAAAGTATTAAGCGTGCAATGTTCAAACATGTCCTCTTTTTCGAACCCAGCACCTCCCTGCCTCTCCTTAAATAGGAGCCTCGCAGACGAGCGAGGAAAAAAAAATCCAGCCCAGCCCTGTAACCTGTTAGATTTCTGCCTGCCAGGCAATTTTATTCTGCTCCGCTTTTTATAGATAAAAGCAGAATACAGAATAACAAGAATTGGAAGGAACCTTGGAGGTCTTCTAGTCCAGCCCCCTGCTCAGACAGGAAACCCTGGCCTATACCATGCCGGACAAATCTCCTGAGTGGCTTTGCAATCACTAGGAAACGGTGAGTTCTAGTCCCATCTTTGCCGTGAAAGCCGGCTGGGTGACTGTTGGCCGATCACCAGGTGATGGTGAGTTCTAGTCCCACCTTAGGCACAAAAGCCAGCTAGGTGATTTTTGGGCAATCACCAGGATTCCGGGAGTTCTAGTACCATCTTAGGCAGAAAAGCTAGCTGGCTGACTATGGACCAATCACCAGGAAACTGGGAGTTCTAGTCCCACCTTAGGCACAAAAGCCAGCTAGGTGATTTTTGGGCAATCACCAGGAGACTGGGAGTTCTAGTCCCGCCTTAGGCACAAAAGCCAGCTAGGTGATTTTTGGGCAATCACCAGGAGACTGGGAGTTCTAGTCCCGCCTTAGGCACAAAAGCCAGCTAGGTAATTTTTGGGCAATCACCAGGAGACTGGGAGTTCTAGTCCCGCCTTAGGCACAAAAGCCAGCTAGGTGATTTTTGGGCAATCACCAGGAGACTGGGAGTTCTAGTCCCGCCTTAGGCACAAAAGCCAGCTAGGTGATTTTTGGGCAATCACCAGGAGACTGGGAGTTCTAGTCCCGCCTTAGGCACAAAAGCCAGCTAGGTGATTTTTGGGCAATCACCAGGAGACTGGGAGTTCTAGTCCCGCCTTAGGCACAAAAGCCAGCTAGGTGATTTTTGGGCAATCACCAGGAGACTGGGAGTTCTAGCCCCGCCTTAGGCACAAAAGCCAGCTAGGTGATTTTTGGGCAATCACCAGGAGACTGGGAGTTCTCGTCCCACCTTAGGCACAAAAGCCAGCTAGGTGATTTTTGGGCAATCACCAGGAGACTGGGAGTTCTAGTCCCGCCTTAGGCACAAAAGCCAGCTAGGTGATTTTTGGGCAATCACCAGGAGACTGGGAGTTCTAGTCCCGCCTTAGGCACAAAAGCCAGCTAGGTGATTTTTGGGCAATCACCAGGAGACTGGGAGTTCTAGCCCCGCCTTAGGCACAAAAGCCAGCTAGGTGATTTTTGGGCAATCACCAGGAGACTGGGAGTTCTCGTCCCACCTTAGGCACAAAAGCCAGCTAGGTGATTTTTGGGCAATCACCAGGAGACTGGGAGTTCTAGTCCCGCCTTAGGCACAAAAGCCAGCTAGGTGATTTTTGGGCAATCACCAGGAGACTGGGAGTTCTAGCCCCGCCTTAGGCACAAAAGCCAGCTAGGTGATTTTTGGGCAATCACCAGGAGACTGGGAGTTCTAGTCCCGCCTTAGGCACAAAAGCCAGCTAGGTGATTTTTGGGCAATCACCAGGAGACTGGGAGTTCTAGTCCCGCCTTAGGCACAAAAGCCAGCTAGGTGATTTTTGGGCAATCACCAGGAGACTGGGAGTTCTCGTCCCACCTTAGGCACAAAAGCCAGCTAGGTGATTTTTGGGCAATCACCAGGAGACTGGGAGTTCTAGCCCCGCCTTAGGCACAAAAGCCAGCTAGGTGATTTTTGGGCAATCACCAGGAGACTGGGAGTTCTAGTCCCGCCTTAGGCACAAAAGCCAGCTAGGTGATTTTTGGGCAATCACCAGGAGACTGGGAGTTCTAGTCCCGCCTTAGGCACAAAAGCCAGCTAGGTGATTTTTGGGCAATCACCAGGAGACTGGGAGTTCTCGTCCCGCCTTAGGCACAAAAGCCAGCTAGGTGATTTTTGGGCAATCACCAGGAGACTGGGAGTTCTCGTCCCACCTTAGGCACAAAAGCAGGCTGGCTGACTATGGACCAATCACCAGGAGACAGCGAGTTCTAGTCCCATTGTAGCCATGAAAGTGAGCCGAGTGACTTTGGACCGGTTACTTTCAGCCGAAGCCACCTCACAGGGTGGTTGTTATTGTGGAAAAAATAGGAGGAGGAAAGAATATTAGCTACGGTTGCTGCTTTGAGTTACTTCTAAAATAATAGAGGCAGGTTTAAAAAATAAAAAAGTGAAGTAAACAGTTCAGACATGTGATCTTGGATATAAATGAAGAAATGTTTCCACCTCCCAAATTGGGGAACTCAGGCATCCGTGGGTGACCCTAATAACCTTGAGGGAAATTTCAGCTCTGCTATTATTCCCACAAGTTTCCATTCCAGCCTGTACGGCTTTTACTCTCCTTGCATTAGATTCGCTCCGTCATTTCAATTATGCAAAAAATTGCAAAAAAAAAATATTGCCTTTTCTACAGAAAGGCAACGGTCTGCTTTAAAGCAGAGTAATAGTATTGTGGAGTTGGGTGGACATGACAAGCCCACTGATTCATAACTGTTCCCTCCCTTCCTCTTGCAATCTGGTGTGAGTAACTCGCCTGTTAATTTGACTTACATCATCCTTTGCTTCCCTTTGCTAAGTTCGCATTTCAACCATTCTTTGAAAAAGAAATGGGTTATTCATCCCGAAGCCCTGAGAATATAAAGGCTCAGAAACGGCACCAAGGCGAACTTGGATTTACTGATTTAATCTCGCTCCCAAATTCTTGCAGGTAGTCCTTGACTTACGACCACGGTCGAGTCCAAAATTTCCTTTGCTAAGCAAGACAGCTGTTAAGCGAGTTGCATCATTTTACGAACTTCGTTGGGAGTGGGGGATGGATGGAGAGAGAGAGTTTGATAGAGATAGATAGTGGTAGAGGCAATGATAGATGATGGATGGATGGATGGACGGACGGACGGACAGACAGACAGACACCGGTGGATGGATAGATGGATGAAAGAGAGAGAAAGAGAGAGAGAGTTTGATAGAGACAGAGAAAGATAGACATAGAGACAATGATAGATCATAGATGGATGGATGGATGGATAGAATAATAGATAGACAGACAAGCAAGAGTGACAGAGAGAGAGAGACAGATAGATGATAGATAGATAATAGATAGATAGATAGATAGATAGATTGATCGATAGATAATAGATAGATAGATAGATAATAGATAGATAGATAGATTGATCGATAGATAATAGATAGATAGATAATAGATAGATAGATAATAGATAGATAGATAAATTGATCGATAGATAATAGATAGATAGATAGATAATAGATAGATAGATAGATTGATCGATAGATAATAGATAGATAGATAAGATAGATAAGATAGATAAGATAGATAAGATAAATAGATAGATAGATAGATAATAGATAGATAGATAGATAGATAGATAATAGATAGATAGATAGATTGATCGATAGATAATAGATAGATAGATAGATAATAGATAGATTGATTGATTGATCGATAGATAATAGATAGATAGATAGATAGATAGATAGATAGATAGATAGATAGATAGATACCGGTGGATGGGTGGATGAATGGATGGAGAGAGAGAGAGGGTTTGAGAGAGAGACAATGAGAGAGAGAGAGATGGATAGAGAGAGAGATACAGATAGACAGACAGACAGACAGACAGACAGACAGACCGACCGACCGACAGACAGACAGACAGACAGATAGATAGATAGATAGATAGATAGATAGATAGATAGATACCGGTGGATGGGAGGATGGGTGGATGAATGGATGGAGAGAGAGAAAAAGAGAGAGAGTTTGATAGAGATAGATAGTGATAGATGATGGGTGGATGGGTGGATGGATGGATGGACGGACAGCCAGCCAGCCAGATAGATAGATAGATACCGGTGGATGGATAGATGGATGGAGAGAGAGAAAAAGAGAGAGAGAGAGTTTGATAGAGATAGAGAAAGATAGAGATAGAGACAATGATAGATGATGGATGGATGGATAGAGATAAGCAGGCAGATGGATTGACAGAAGTCTGAGATAGTATCGGAGGCTAATTGAAGAAGCTAGGCAAACCCCCCCCCCCCCGAAATTCTGCATGGCTCTATGACCCCCTAACTAAATTTTTGTGTGTGTTGTGGAAACCCAGCCAGTGTCTTGTGATGTTTTAAGAATCTCGGCAACCGTTTCAGGAATCCGCTTAAGCTTCTTGAAGGACTTATTTGATCTGCATCACAGAGGAATCCACTGTTGTGTTTTGCTTAATTCGGTGTTAAGCTTTTGTTGTGAGCCCAGCCTCTTTCTGTACCAAAAGGACTCTGTCTGGCTGCAGAAAACGTTCAAACTTTACACCGGCTTGCAAGGAGGCCTCCAAATAGGTTGATACAGGTAGTCCTCGACTTACGACCAGAACTGAGCCCCACATATTTCCATGGCTAAGCGGGACAGTTGTTAAGTGAGCTTTGCCCCATTTTGTCGACTTTTCTTGCCACGGTTATTAAGCGAATCTCGCTTCCCCATCGACTTTGCTCATCGGAAGGTCGCAAAAGGGGGATCGCAGGTGTCTGGGACACTGCCACCGTCATAAGCCCCCCCCCCCCCGTACACTGGAACCGTCATAAATACGAGTCAGTTGCCAAGTGTCCAAATTTTGATCGCCGCTCGTTTAGTGACCGCTTGAAGTTACAACGGCACTGGAAAAAAGTGACTTGCGATCATTTTTCACACTTAACGACCATTGCAACATCCCCTCGGTCACATGATTAAAATTCAGCCTCTAGACAACTGACTCGGATTTATGACGGTTCCAGTGTACGGGGGGGGCATGTGATCTCTTTTTGTGACCTTCTGACAAGCAAAGTCAAAGGGGAAGCCCAGATTCGCTTAACAACCACATGAGTAACCGAACACCTGCAGTGATTCACTTAACCACCGCGGCAAGGAAGGTCGTAAAATGAGGCAAAACTCACTTAACAACCGTCTTGCTTAGCAAGGGAAATTTGAGGCTCCTCGGTGGTCATAAGTCGAGGACTAGCCAGGAGGAGAAGAAACAATGGATGGAAACTAATCAAGGAGACTAAATCTAAAAATAAGGAGGAATTTCGTGACTGGGAGGACAATTAACCAGTGGAACGACTTGCCACCAGAAGTTGTGGGTGCTCCATCATTGGAGGCTTTTAAGAAGAGATTGGATAACCATTTGTCTGAAATGGTATAGGATCTCCTGCTTAAGCAGAGGGTCAGACTACAAGACCTCCGAGGTCCCTTCCAACTCTGTTATTCTGTTACTAAATCAAAATCGAGCTGGAAGGGAACTCGGAGGTCTTCTAGTCCAGCCCCAAGATCCACCAGGGGACCCTCTACCATTCAAGACAAGTGGCTGTCCAGTCTCTTCTTCAAAACCTCCAGTGATGGAGCACCCACCTTCTGGTGGCAAGTAGTTCCACTGGATAACTGCTCTTCCTGACAGGCAGTTTCTCCTTAATTAAGCTTTTCTCCTTGATTAATCGACAGTAGAATAACAGAATTGGAAGGGGTCTTGTAGGTCATCTAGTCCAGCCTGTTTTTTCTTGTCCTGCCTTCGGGGGCTTTGGGAAATAAATTGACCTACAGAAAGCATATAAGGAAGTTCATTTTGCAATGACAACGCTTGTCCTACTCGTGTGTAAAGGCCACTTGGTGGCCTGAGACCTCGGACGCTGGCATTACGGGTGGGGGGGGAGAGGGTGGCGATGACCCCTGCCTTGTCCTCAAAGACCCCTCCCCCTCCGTGCCACGTCCTCAAATAGCCTCCTCGACTGACATTCGACTTGTCGCCCGTAAATCAAAGGCAGAAGAAAAGAAACCCGAAACTGGGCGTGTGAAATATAGAATGCGTCTAATCCCTCTCTGGAAAATGACCAGGAGGGTTTTGAGTCCAGCTTTGTGTAGCTACAACGGAGGGGCGGAGGGACGGGAGTTTGTAACTTGCACCTGCTAGTTCCCCCAAGAAGTGCCCATTGCGGTCATTTATTTCCCCCTCTGGCCGGAGTGACGTCCGATTTCAGAGGTCAAGAGTGGGAGGGGAGGAGAGGGAGGAGGAGGAGGAGGGAGATGCCTTAAAATAGCCTAATTCGATATTTGTTGTGAGCCTGCCGTGATCCACTTGCTCTCTTCCCACTCTGGACACACAATTGGGATGCCGTAGAAGGAAAAAAATATTTCCCCCCAATTTTGCGTGTTTCCCCTTTCAGCCTCCTGAAAACCTTAACATGGTTATCCGATTCCGTTTCCTTCTTAGTTTGTTATGTGTGTGTCTGTGTATTGTTGTTGTCGTTGTTTATTTAGGAGGTGTGTGTTTTGGATGTGCATTGTTGCATTTGCAGCTGACTTGTTTTGCCGGTTGTTGCACGAAGCCAGTTTGGTCTAGTGGTTAAGAAGCTGGCCTAGACACCAGGAGACGGTGAGTTCTAGTCCTGCATTAGGCATGAAAGCCAGCTGGGTGACTTTGGGCCAATCACCAGGAGATGGTGAGTTCTAGTCCCGCCTTAGGCATGAAAGAAAGCTGGGTGACTTTGGGCCACTCACCAGGAGATGGTGAGTTCTAGTCCCGCCTTAGGCATGAAAGAAAGCTGGGTGACTTTGGGCCACTCACCAGGAGATGGTGAGTTCTAGTCCCGCCTTAGGCATGAAAGAAAGCTGGGTGACTTTGGGCCACTCACCAGGAGATGGTGAGTTCTAGTCCCGCCTTAGGCATGAAAGAAAGCTGGGTGACTTTGACCAATCCCCAGGAGACGGTGAGTTCTAATTCTGCCTTAGGCATGAAAGCCGATTGGGTGATTTTGGGCCAATCACTAGGAGACGGTGAGTTCTAGTTCCACATTAGGCCAACTGGGTGACTTTGCGCTAGTCACTCTTTGCGCAACCAATCTCACAGGATTGTTGTTGTAGGGAAAATTAGGCAGAGGAAAATTAGGAATCATGAATGAAGGCGAATATACGTGTCCCAGGATTCACTTAACAACCGTGGCAAGAAAGGTCATAAAATGGGGCAGAGCTCACTCCACAACTGCTTTGCTTGGCAACGGAAATTTCGACCTCAAGTTGTGTGTGTGTACCTGAATCCCTTCTGTTTATTTTGTTGATTAAGATCTAAATTTTATTTTTACCTCCGGCATCTCAGCCATGCCATTAGCAGTGGAGCTAAAATATTTCTGCGCTTTGGTCATAACGCGAGCAACAATAACAGCAGTTAAAATTTACAGGCCGTCCTCGACATACGACCATTCATTTAGTGACCGTCCAAACTTACAACAGCACCGGGAAAAAATGGACTTTCGTCTGTTTTTCACAGTTACGACCTTTGCAGTGATTCAAAATTCAGACACTTGGCAACTGACTCATATTTATGACGGTGGCAGCGTCCCGGGGGTAATGTGATTCCCCTTTTGCGACCTCCTAACAAGCAAACTCAATGGGGAGACCCTGATTCACTTAACAACCATGTTGCTAATAGCTGCAGTGATTCGCTTAACAACTGCGGCAAGAAGAGTCGTAAAATGGGACCAAACACGCTTAATAATCTCGCTCAGCAATGGAAATTTTGGCCTCAATTGCGGTCGTAAATCAAGGATTACCTGTACAGGGAGTCCTCAATTTACAACAGTTCATTTTAGTGACCGTTCGAAGTTACGACGGCGCTGAAAAAAGGTGACTTATGCATTTTTCACACTTAATAACCGTTGCAGCATCCTCATTTGATTTACATTCGGAGGCTTGACAACTGATTCATATTTATGACGGTTGCAGTGTCCCCGGGCTCACGTGATCCCCTTTTTGCGGCTTTCAGTCAACGGGGAAACCAGATTCACTTAACATCCGTGTTACTAAATTAACCACTGAAGTGTTTCACTTAACAATTGGGGGGGGGGAAGGTCGTAAAATGGAGCAAAATTCACTTAACAAATATCTCGCTTAGCAACAGAAATTGGAGGCTCAGTTGTGGTCATAAGTCAAGGACTAACTGTCGTAAAGTTAAAAGCCCTTCGTCAGAGCTGACCAGGCGCCCTTCGGACTCGAAATAACTTTTTGGCATTCCACGCTAGGAAAAATCTAGACTTTGCACCCGCTTCCCGCCCCATAACTTATCACCCCAGCTCCCTCAATCAGCAGCTCTGGTTGACCCGAGAAAATAATCAAATCCATGGATTTATTGCTCACCAGAGGTTTGGTGATTTAATTATTTATTTGTGAAATGTATTTATTTATTTGTATACCGCCCTTATTGTTTTTACAAATAATTCAAGGTGGCAAACATATCCACAACACACCTTCCTCCTTCTATTTCCCCACAAAAAACAGCCCTGTGAGGTGGGCTGGTTCAGAGAGGGGGACTGGCTCAAAGTCACCCAGCTAGTTTTTAAGCTTAAGGTGGGACTAGAACTCACGATCTCCTGGTGATTGGCCCAAAGTCAGCCAGCTGGTTTTCATGGCTAAGGCGGGACTAGAGCTCACCGTCTCCTGGCGATTGGCCCAAAGTCAGCCAGCTGGCTTTCGTGGCTAAGGCAGGACTAGAACTCACCGTCTCCTGGTGATTGGCCCAAAGTCACCCAGCTGGTTTTCATGGCTAAGGCGGGACTAGAGCTCACCGTCTCCTGGCGATTGGCCCAAAGTCAGCCAGCTGGTTTTCATAGCTAAGGCGGGACTAGAACTCACCGTCTCCTGGTGATTGGCCCAAAGTCACCCAGCTGGCTTTCGTGCCTAAAGTGGGACTTGAATTCACCATCTGGAAATAAGAAGAAAGGAAACTCTGCTTCCCATCATATTATTCTTCTGATAGAGAAAAATATTTGTAGCCCGGGGTTGAACTGAGAGCTCTCTGAGCTTGGTGATTTTCTTTTAAACATTTCATCACCTAACTAGGTAACGTCATCAGCGCTAGTAGATGTGAGGCTTGCTCACTGTTTATATACAACAGCTTGCCCTGGCAGCATTGGTAGAACTGTGGTTTTCTCTTTGATGCTTCCTTGATTAGATATTGTTTTTGTTTACTGTTTCCCTATTTGATTGATCGATTCCTTAGTAATTCCTTCATGAGGGTATTGTTTTCTGCTTGATGGTTTGTCTGGGGTTAATCCCTGCTTATCTGGGTGTTGTTGTCTGCCTTGAGAGGATGTATTCTTGCCTTGTTTCCTTCTGAGCTTTTTAAAATGTGTTTTAAATTAAATAAATTGTGACTCTTTCAGATCGCTCTTTCGAATGGTGTGTAAATTGGGTTTATGGAATCGGCCTTCCCAGGTAGCCTTCAATTTAACAACCGTTCGTTTAGTGACGGTTCAAAGTTACGGCACCGAAAGCCTGTTTTTCACACATCCGACCGTTGCAGCATCCCCATGATCACACGATCAAAATTCAGACACTTGGGCAACTGACTCACATTTATGACGGTTGCAGTGTCCCGGGGTGTGTGTGTGTGTGTGTCGTACGATTCCATTTTGTGACCCTCTGACAAGCAAAGTCAACGGGGAAAGCCAGATTCACTCTAACAACGACGGTGTTACAAACTTAGGCACTGCAGTGATTCACTAAACAACTATGGCAAGGAAGGTTGTAAAAGGAGGGGGCAAACCTCACTTAACAACTGGCCTGCTTAGCGACAGAAATGTTGGGGGCTCGATGGTGGTCGTAAGTCGAGGACTAATTGTGTGAGCAATTAGAAACTTGCACGTCTGAAAATCCAAATCTCCTTCCTGTCTCTTTTTGTTGTTAGTTGTGAAGTCATGTCTGACCCATCGCGACCCCATGGACAATGTTCCTCCAGGCCTTCCTATCCTCTACCATCCTCGAGTCCATTTAAGCTCCCGCTGATTGCTTCAGTGACTCTATCCAGCCACCTCCTTCTCTGCCGTCCCCTTCTTCTTTTGTCCTCCATCGTTCCCAACATTGGGCTCTTCTCCAGGGAGTCCTTCCTTCT
>JAKOOJ010000025.1:3240395-3270395 GCA_022577455.1 Arizona elegans | reverse complement strand
CCTCTCCTTCTCTTCTCTTCTCTTCTCTTCTCTTCTCTTCTCTTCTCTTCTCTTCTCTTCTCTTCTCCTCTCCTCTCCTCTCCTCTCCTCTCCTCTCCTCTCCTCTCCTCTCCTCTCCCCTCCCCTCCCCTCCCCTCTCCTCCCCTCTCCTCTCCTCTCCTCTCCCATTCTCTTCTCTTCTGTAGCCATTCTAAACAGGAATCAATTAACCCAAAACACAGGAAGCTTGTAATTAAAGATAAAAGGGAACTGGGCTAAACAGGGTATCATCTGGGAAGGAGACTTAATGTTAAATAATGTGAAATAAAGATAGTCCTCAACTTACAACAGTTCGCTTAGTGACCGTTGCAAGTTACAACAGCGCTGAAAAAAGTGACTTACGACCATTTTTCACACTTACGACCATTGCAGAATCCCCGTGGTCACGTGATCAAAATTCGGGCGCTTGGCAACTGACTCATATTTATGACGGTCCCCTGGATTATGTGATCCCCTTTTGTGACCTTCTGATGAGCAAAGTCAATGGGGAAGCCAGATTCACTCAGTGACGATGTTACTAACTTAACAACTGCGGTGATCCACTTAACAACCATGGCAAGGAAGGTCATAAAATGGGGGGGGGGGGAAACTCACTTAATGTCAGCTGTCACCTTATGCTTCACTGTTACGCAGTGACCGGCCACCATGAACCGATCTGACACTTAACACCGGTCTCGCTTAGCAACAGAAAGTTTGGGCTCAATGGTGGTCGTAAGTCCACCATTGAATTTACGAGCCTGTAGTACAGTGGACTAAAGCCCTGTTATTAACAGATTAACATCTGCTGCTTGCAATTACTGCAGGTTCGAATCTCGCCAAGGCTCAAGGTTGACTCAGCCTTCCATCCTTTCTAAGGTAGGTGAAATGAGGACCCAGATTGTGGGGGCAATAAGCTGACTTTGTATAAAATATACAAAAGGATGAAGGCTATTGCTTAGCGCATTGTAAGCTGCCCTGAGTCTCCGGAGAAGGGCGGCATATAAACTAAAGCAAAAAAAAAGAAAAGTCAAGGATCACCTCTATTAGGTAAGGAGCTGCCAATATTCTCAGTTAGTGATCTTTGCAAAGAGGACAGTCATTTTCAAAGGTTCAACCATGGTGTTGCGGCCGAATCAGAGGAAGGGGGGGGGGGCATGAGAGTCGGGGTCAGCATCAAGGCAACCTGAGAGGGGGAAGAGGGAATGGAGATGGCAAAGAGAGAGAGAGAGAGAGACAGAGGCAGAGCCTGGGCTGTCCGTCAGCCCTCAGATGGAGAGTCATCAGTCCCCACGTCTGGAGGTGGCTGATGAGGAGGAGGAGGAACAGCTGGGTCCTGTGCCTGACATGTGGATGCACAGAAGGCAGAGGAGAGGAGAGCAGTGGAAATCTATGGGCCGGTCTTCGGGACGGAAGAGCCACCGCTGCTACCCTAGCTCTGGGGATAAAAGGCGGGGGGGGGGGGAGATGAATAGATGGGGCAGGCAACTATTCATCTCCCTGCCGGATGGACTTGTTAGCCTGTGAGAGAAACTTTTTGTCGGGGCTGCTGGTATTTCTAATAAAAGAATCTTTTGAGTTCCCTTCAGAGGATTTGTTGTGTTTGGGGAGCTGGGTCAAAAAACCCAACTGCTTAAAATGGCGCATCCCTTTTTTAAAAAAATGGATTTACTTGCTTGTCAAATTGGTTACTCCCAGAGAGTTATGATTCTTCGGTGTCTTAATACATGCACCTCCTTAATAAATAAAGATGCACATGGACATATCTCCGGAATAAATCAGCGAAGGTGTTCTGTAAACACGCCTGTCCCGATTTCCGTGCCAGGCTGCGCCTCCCATCAGGCCAAAGTTCAACTGATGGCCCTTGGCGTCACATAAATTGGATGCAGGAGCTGAGTCGCTGGGAGCCCTTTCTCTCCAACGTGGTGCCCTCCAGATACTGGGGATCCAAACCACTGGAGACCCCCGACCATCAATTCAACTGCAAGGCACCAGATTGGGATGGTTATTGAAAAGAGTCCATCAGCATTCCTGACGTGGAGAATTTGAATAGGATATAGAAGTCCTTGACTTACAACCGTGATGACGAACTGACGGCACGCATGGGACAGGTGGCACGTGGTGCTCTCTCTGTGGGTACGCGAGTTGTCATCCCAGTTCAGCTCCACTGAGCATATGTGCGCGCCTCCCACTAACCAGCTGGTCGCTGGGTTTCTGTTGCGTATGTGCAGGGGGCATGTGTACATGTGCGAGAGGCGGGGTCCACATGCACATGGGTGGGTGGGGGTGCGTGCGGGGGGCACGTGCATGGGGGGGGGCAGGGGTGAAATCCAGCAGGTTCTGACAGGTTCGGGAGAACCGGTAGCGGAAATTTTGAGTAGTTCGGAGAACCGGCAAATACCATCTCTGGCTGGCCTCTGGAGTGGGGTAGGAATGGGGATTTTGCAATATCCTTCTCGCAGGAGTGGGGAGGGAATGGGGATTTTGCAATATCCTTCTCCCAGGAGTGGGGTAGGAATGGGGATTTTGCAATATCCTTCTCCCAGGAGTGGGGTGGGAATGGGGATTTTGCAGTATCCTTCTCCCAGGAGTGGGGAGGGAATGGGGATTTTGCAATATTCTTCTCCCAGGAGTGGGGAGGGAATGGGGATTTTGCAATATCCTTCCCCCAGGAGTGGGGAGGGAATGGGGATTTTGCAATATCCTTCTCCCAGAAGTGGGGTGGGAATGGAGATTTTGCAAGATCCTTCGCCCAGGAGTGGGGTGGGAATGGGGATTTTGCAATATCCTTCTCCAGGAGTGGGGTGGGAATGGGGATTTTGCAGGATCCTTCCTCCAGGAATGGGGAGGGAATGGGGATTTTGCAAGATCCTTCTCCCAGGAGTGGGGTGGGAATGGAGATTTTGCAGTATCCTTCCCCTGGAGTGGGGTGGGAATGGGGATTTTGCAATATCCTTCTCCCAGGAGTGGGGTGGGAATGGGGATTTTGCAATATTCTTCTCCCAGGAGTGGGGTGGGAATGGGGATTTTGCAGTATCCTTCCCCTGGAGTGGGGTGGGAATGGGGATTTTGCAGTATCCTTCCCCCAGGAGTGGGGAGGGAATGGGGATTTTGCAATATTCTTCTCCCAGGAGTGGGGTGGGAATGGGGATTTTGCAGTATCCTTCCCCTGGAGTGGGGTGGGAATGGGGATTTTGCAGTATCCTTCCCCCAGGAGTGGGGTGGGAATGGGGATTTTGCAATATTCTTCTCCCAGGAGTGGGGTGGGAATGGGGATTTTGCAGTATCCTTCCCCCAGGAGTGGGGAGGGAATGGGGATTTTGCAGTATCCTTCCCCTGGAGTGGGGTGGGAATGGGGATTTTGCAATATTCTTCTCCCAGGAGTGGGGTGGGAATGGGGATTTTGCAGTATCCTTCCCCCAGGAGTGGGGAGGGAATGGGGATTTTGCAATATTCTTCTCCCAGGAGTGGGGAGGGAATGGGGATTTTGCAATATTCTTCTCCCAGGAGTGGGGTGGGAATGGGGATTTTGCAGTATCCTTCCCCTGGAGTGGGGTGGGAATGGGGATTTTGCAGGATCATTCCCCTGCCACGCCCACTAAGCCACGCCCACAGAACCGGTAGTAAAAAAATTTGGATTTCACCACTAGGTGGAGCACATGTGCAGGGGCCATGCGCGCATTGCATTTTGGGGGTTCAGGTGCGCATATCCACTCAGTCCGGAAAAGGTTAGCCATCAATGACTTGTTACAATGAAACCACAATTGTTACAATGATTATTTCCAATAACTTTAAAGTCGTTAAGCGAGTCGCGCCCAACTTTATAATCTTTTCCCCCACGGTCGTTAAACAAAGCCCTCGACATGCCGAAGCAGTGAAAGAGGAAGTTAAGAAGAAGTGAAACGAATCACTCTAGTTGTTAAGTGAATCATACGGTTGTTAAGTGAATCCAGCTTCCTCCCCATTGTCTTTGCTGGTCAGAAGCCAGCTGGGCAGTTCGCAAAACACATTTACGTGACCCTGCATACTGATTGACAAGTGTCTGAATTTTGACCGTGTGACAGTAGGGATGCTGCAACGGTCGTAACTGTGAGGATCGGCCATAAGTCCCATTTTTCAGCACCGTCATAAGTTTGAATGTTGTTAAGCAAGTGGTTATAAGGTTAATAAGCGAAACAACTTGTCTCCAGAAATTGTGAATGCTCCAACACTGGAAATTTTTAAGAAGATGTTGGATAACCATTTGTCTGAAGTGGTGTAGAGTTTCCTGCCTGGGCAGAGGGTTGGACTAGAAGACCTCCAAGGTCCCTTCCTGTTATTCTATAAGTCAAGGACTATCTCCTAGTGGAGAATTCTGGGAGCTGAAGTCCCAACAGGTACCGATTTGAATTTGGGAAGTTCGGGGCAAACTTGCAAACTTTCCCCATCTGCAAATGTGATTATTTATTTATTTTTTTAAATGGATCTCCAAAGTTCTGCTTTTGTCCTGGGAAAAGACAAGACAGGTGTTGCGTAAGGAAGTGTGATCGTCGATCGTTCTACGAGGAAGGTGTGCACCGAGGCCTCTGTGTGCAGAAGGAGGCACCCGTATCTCATAAACCACTAGAAACACTGAGACACCTTCGGATGTTATTTTTATGATCTCACAAAAGGTGAGGCCAATGTCAAAGTGACAATCAGGTGTTTTTTTTTAAAGACTTAAGAACAGAGGTCTTCAAACTTGGCAGCTTTAAGACTTGTGGACTTCAACTCCCAGAATTCTCCAGCCAGCATTGCAATGCTGGCTGGAGAATTCTGGGAGTTGAAGTCCACAAGTCTTAAAGCTGCCAAGTTTGAAGACCTCTGACTCAGAATAACTTTATTGTCACTTTCAACGTATACAAATCGGCATACCTTAAAATGAAATTTCGTTTGCATACAGCTCTCAAAAGGGTCACCACTTCCTATATACACTACATAAACATGACCAAAAATAAATAAATTCAAAATTATGCATATAACCACATTCCCACATATATTATGTGGGCCAAAGTCATGTAATTTTTTTAAAAAATTTAAATTTTGCATTGGTATGTGTTTTAGTTCTGGCTGTGCACCGCCCTGAGTCCACTAGGAGAAGGGCGGTATACAAATTGAATAAAACAAACAAACAAACAAATAAATAAATATATGACACAGAGAAACAGTACTGTGTAGTATGGATGTATTTATTTATTTATTGTTTATTGGTTCGATTTATATGCCGCCCTTCTCCGGAGACTCAGGGCGGCTTACAATGTGTTAAGCAATAACCTTCGTACTTTTGTATATACCTGCTTTTATTTTATTTTTTTATTTTAATTATTTTATTTTAATTTGATTTACATGCCGCCCTTCCCCGGAGAATCAGGGCAGCTTACAATGCGCTAAGCAATAGTAGGGCATACACAATTTGTTGATTTGGGTGCGTGCTTGTTCCTCCTGGCATGTCTAGTTTAATGAAAAAAAGGGCCAGAGGAGACATGATAGCATCTTCCAATATTTGAGGGGCTGCCCCAAAGAAGAGGGAGTCAAGCTATTCTCCAAAGCACCTGAGGGCAGGACAAGAAGCAATGGATGGAAATTAATCAAGGAAAAAAGCAACCTAGAATTAAGGAGAAACTTCCTAATAGTAAGAACAATTCATCACTGGAACAGCGTGTCACAAGAAGTTGTGGTTGCTCCAACACTGGAGATTGTTAAGCAGAGATCGGACAACCATTGGCCCAACATTTACATTTATCTACACCAGTAGATGTAAAAAAAAGTGAAAACAAGTGTAGGTAAATGCTCAAGCAGGGGGTTGGACTAGATGACCTCCAAGGTCCCTTCCAACTCTGTAATTCTGAGTGGGCTTTTGCACAAACAGCGCACAAATGCAGCACCAAATGGATTGAAGTGGGCACATTTCTGGCTACAATTCACACATTCCACAAGCATCTAGAGTCCCACAAATGTTGGTTTGCAAATCCCCGAGTAATCTCCATGCTGAAAGTCCTTGGAAAAACTCACTACAGCTACATCTCGACTTACGACCAGAATCGAGCCCCAAATTTCTCTTCTGGAGCGAGAGGTTGTTAAGTGAGTTTTGCCCCATTTTACGCCTTTTCTTGCCACCGTTGTTAAGTGAGTCACGGCGGTTGTTAAGTTAGTAACACCGGTTGTGAAGTGAATCTGGCTTCTCCATTGGTTTTGGTCGTAAAGGGGATCACATTCTCACTGAAACATGATTTACAAGCCAGTCCTCGCACTTATGACCGTCACAGCATTCCCCACGGTCACATAATCAAAATTCAGGCACTTGGCCAGTACTTATGACACATGACAAATGTGGTCATGTGATCCACATTTGCGACCTTTCCAGCCAGCTTCCGACAAGCAATTGGGGAGGCCAGATTTGCTTAACGACACTCTGATTCACTTAACAACGGTGGCAAAAAATACATCATAAAATCAGGCCCGTCTCACTGAACGAACTACCTTGTTTTAGCGATGGAAATGTTGTAAATCCAGGATGATTATAAAGCCAAAATTTTATCCAACTTCATTTTTTTAAAAAATTTGCTAGTCCCCTATCTTCGGAGGAATTTATTTATTTATTTAGAAAATTTATATTGCCGCCTGTTCTCACATGGCGACTCAATTTCCTTTTACCTCGATCAGAGTTTGACAGGATGACTGCTCCTGCCAATGGAGGCTTCGCTGACTGTCCATAAAAGTATTTATTTATTTAAAGTACCGTATGTCAATTCTTTATACTTGTTTATTACCTGCCACAACCTGTTCAACTCCTTTTCAAGAGATTTTAAAATCTGAGCCTCTCTGGTCTCCAGCCCGTTTTATCTCGGTATAAACTCAGGCCACAAGAATCTTTCCATGCTTTCCTGCAAAAAAGGAAGGAAGGAAAAAGGAACAATGAAACGATAAAAACCTAACTAGGATCTATGGAGAAACAACCAAAATATTTATAAATAGTCCCGCAATTACAACAGTTCATT
Source organism: Arizona elegans (assembly GCA_022577455.1). Classification (NCBI taxonomy): domain Eukaryota; kingdom Metazoa; phylum Chordata; class Lepidosauria; order Squamata; family Colubridae; genus Arizona; species Arizona elegans. The sequence continues at coordinate 3,263,364 of JAKOOJ010000025.1, read as the reverse complement.
TAGTGACCGTCTGAAGTTACAACAGCCCTTCACATGTATCTTGGGCAGGCGAACTGGTAGCGGCGGTGGGTGGATTAGTGAACTGATAGCGGCAGTGGGTGGATCAGCGAACTGGTAGCAGCAGTGGGTGGATCAGCGAACTGCTAGCGGCGGTTGGTGGATCAGCGAACTGGTAGCGGCGGTGGGTGGATCAGTGAACTGGTAGCGGCGGTGGGTGGATCAGCGAACTGGTAGCAGCGGTTGGTGGATCAGCGAACTGGTAGCAGCGATGGATGGATCAGTGAACTGGTAGCGGCGGTGGGAGGATCAGTGAACTGGTAGCGGTGGTGGGTGGATCAGCGAACTGGTAGCGGCGGTGGGTGGATCAGCGAACTGGTAGCGGCGGTGGGTGGATCAGCGAACTGGTAGCAGCGATGGATGGATCAGTGAACTGGTAGCGGCGGTGGGAGGATCAGTGAACTGGTAGCGGTGGTGGGAGGATCAGTGAACTGGTAGCGGCGGTGGGTGGATCAGCGAACTGGTAGCAGCGGTTGGTGGATCAGCGAACTGGTAGCAGCGATGGATGGATCAGTGAACTGGTAGCGGCGGTGGGAGGATCAGTGAACTGGTAGCGGTGGTGGGAGGATCAGTGAACTGGTAGCGGCGGTGGGTGGATCAGCGAACTGGTAGTGGCGGCAGTGCAAGGCTCTGCCCATCCGCCCAGATGTCATTACTTCCTGGTTTTAACCAGGAAGTAACCTGTTTTTGACCCTCTGTACATGCGCAAAAGACTTTGCGCATGTGCAAAGGGTCCAAAATCGCACGTGCACTCCCGAACTGGTCCCTGGCTGGGACTCCAAACTCCAAAATTCCCAGCTCGAGGGCCAGCCAGGGAGGTGTAGTTCCCAGGAGATCTGGAGCATGCCCGCAAGGAGAAGAGCCCAAATGACTAAGATCCAGCGTGGGAATAAAAATAATTCTCTAACCACCCTGCCCTCGGGACCGTATTAATCTCCGCTGCTGGGTGGAAACCAGAGGCATCAAAATGCCACACACATATACAGAGACACACACTACAGGCCGTTGTGCTGTGCTGGCAGATTTGTGGTTGCCTACCCATCTGCTTTTGCTTAGACCCTCCGAGAACACAACTGTGCCGATTTTCTCTCTCTTCCCAGGGTCTGGAAAAGGATGATTAGTCAGAGGTGGGCGGCACATGAATTAACAACCGGTTCTCCCAGCATCGAAAATGTGAGCGCACGGTGCATGCGTGTAGCCTTCCGTGCACGCCTGTTGCTCACGCGTGCAGTTTGCGAACATGCGCAACGGCTTAAAAACCGCGGCTAAATAAGACGGCATAGCGCCGGGAATAGCGGAAATAATAACGATAATAAAATAATTATTATAAAATAATAATTCCGGAAATAGCAGTAGCACTTAGACTTATATACCGCTCTCTTATTTTTTGCTCTCCCCAGCCTCCAGAGCCTTTCTAGGAGTTTGGCGAGAGCGAAAATGGCCTTCCCCCCACCCCCGGAGGCCAGAAACAACCCGTTTGCCAGCTTCCGGTGAGACTGAAAGGCCATTTTTTTGCTGTCCCCAGCCTCCAGAGCCTTTCTAGGAGTCTGGGGAGGGAGAAAACGGCCTTCCCCCCCCCCGGAGGCCCTCTGGAGGCTGGTCCCACCAGAAGTTGGCAAATGGGCCGTTTCCAGTCTCCGGAGGGCTTCCGAGGGGTGTGGAAAGCCGTTTTTGCCCTCCCCAGACTCCTAGAAAGGCTCTGGAGGCTGGGGAGAGAAGAAAACAGGCCTCCCCCCCCCGAGGTCCTCTGGAGGCAGGAAACAGCCTGTTTCCCTACTTCTGGTGCCCCCACAAGGCCCAAAAATCAGCTGGTCGGCACATGTATGCGTGCCGGAGCTTAACTCACATGCCCACTGATATGGCTAGGCGTGCCACCTGTGACACGCGTGCCATAGGTTTGCCATAACGGCTATATACTATACCAGTGTTGGCTAAGCTTCCAGTTTCCGGAATGTCCATTCACACCATTCACCTGGCCTTCCGGTTCCTGGTGCACATGTGTGCACGAAGACCAGCTGGCCGGTGCACATGCACGCACCGGAAACCCGAAGCTCAGTTTCCCGACACACGCACATGTGCGCCAGGGAGCTGCTTTTCTGGTTTCCGGCACTCTCGCACACTCCCGCACACCAGCTGGCCAGCGTCCATGTGTGCACTGGAACCCGGAGGAGCAACGGGCAACAGATGGCATGCCCGGAGAGATGGCTCTTTGTGCCACGTCCAGTACGTGTGCCATAGATTCGCCATCCCCGCGCTATACATTTTTTCTGTTCTCCTCCTCAGCTGCAGCCGGAGAAAGTCAGCTCCCCAACCTCCACAAATATTCTCATTCCCACACTCCCACGTGCCACTGGAAAATGTCACCCGAATGCCAAGCGGCCTTCTCTTTATGTCCCCGCGCTGAAGCTCCCGGCTTGCTCCCAGCCTGCAACGCTGGCAACATTTGCCAAGGCCGGGCATTCAAAATGCCAGCCCTCGCCCTCCGAAGGCAGCCTCGAGAAGCGAGGCCATCGCTCAGCTATCCTCAAAACAGTAACGGATTGTGAAGTTGACAACAATCCACAGTCCAAGCCACGCCGGGGCCATGTAGAAACAATGCCAGCCTTGTTTCCGCCGAGCAAACTCACAAAGCATAGAATTCTTGTGGAAAAGAGGGGCCAAAAAAAGAAACCCAGGCATTTTGCTGCTTCAAGCTCTAATTTCTTTACTCGTCGTTTAGCATTTGGAGGGCTAGAGTCGTCTTTGAAAATACAGGGGAGTCCTCGCCTTACGACCACCACGGAGTCCAAAATTTCTGTTGTTAAGCGAGACATTTGTTAAGTGAATACAGGTAATCCTTTGACTTAACAACCGTTCGTTTCGTGACGGTCCGAAGTTACATCAGCATTGAAAAAAGTGACTTACGACCCTTTTTTGCGTCTCCGTAGACACGTGATCAAAATTCAGATGTTTGGCAACTGACTCGTATTTACGACAGTTGCAATGTTCCGGGATCACGTGATTCCCTTTGGCGACCTTCTGGCAAGCAAAGTCAATGGGGAAGCCGGATTCGCTGAACGACCATGTTAGTAACATAAGAACGGCAGCGATTCACTTAACAACGGTGGCAAGAAAAATCGTAGAATGGCCCAAACCGTACTCCATAAATGTTTCACTTCGCAACGTACATTTTGATTAGATGAACAGAGTCGGAAGGGACCTTATAGGTCATCTAGTCCACCCCCACCCTCTGCCCAAGCGGGAGACCCTACACCATTTCCGACAGAGGGCAGCCCAGTCTCTTTTTGAAAGCCTCCAGAGATGAAGCTCCCACAACTTCTAAAGACAATTTCTGTTCCATGGGTTGATGGTTCTCACTTTATGGGCTCCATTGCGGTCATAAGTCGAGGACTCCTTGTATTTAGGACTGTCACGGCATCCCCAAGGTCACATGATCAGAATTTGGGCATTTGGAAACTGAAGTGCATTTATGACGGTTGCAGGATCCTGGGTTGAGGTCATCTCTATTTGTGACCTTCGCAGATGGCTTCCCACAAGCATAGTAAATAGAGGAATTCGTTTAACAACGGTGCGATTCGCTTTACAGCTGCAGTCATTTTCTCAACTTATGGTGGCAGCACAGTTTGTAAAATCAAGGGGGGGGGCTCCCCTTAACGACCCCCTTGCTTCTCGATGGAAATTTGGGAGACATGATAGCAGCGTTCCAGTATTTGAGGGGCTGCCCCAGAGAGGAGGAAGGGGGTCAAGCTATTTTGCAAAGCCCCCGAAGGCCAGACAAGGAACAATGTATGGAAACTGAACAAGGAGAGATTCGACCTGGAAATAAGGAGGAATTTTCTGACAATGAGAACAATCAACCGACGGAACAGAAGTTGCCTTCAGAAGTTGTGGGAGCTTCATCACTTGAGATTTTCAAGAAGAAACTGGGCTGCCATCTCTTAGAAATGGTATAGGGCCATGATGACGAACCTATGGCACAGGTGCCACAAGTGACATGCGGAACCATAGCTGTGGGCCCGCGAGTGTTGCCCTAACTCAACTCCAGCATGCGTGCGCATGCCAGCCAGCTGATTTTGGGGCCTTCTGGGCCCACCGGAAGTTGAGAAACGGACATTTCCAGCCTCCGGAAGGGCCCAGAAGGCCCAAAAATCAGCTGGCCCGAGGGTCTCTGAAGAGGTGAGGGAGGCCATTTTTACCCTCCCCAGGCTCCAGGAAAGCCTCTGGAGCCTGGGGAGGGCGAAAAACGGGCCTTCCGGGCTGACTGGAAGTCGGGAAACGGGCCATTTCCGGCCTCTGGAGGACCTTGGGGAGGTGGTGGGGACGGCCATTTTTGCCCTCTCCAGGCTCCAAGAAAGCCTCTGGAGCCTGGGGAGGGCAAAAAAAAGGGGCCTACCGGGCCCACTGGCAACCTTTTTGCCGTTGTGTGCCAAAAGCAGTGGGCGAGACATGGGGGGCATTGAATTATGGGTATGGGCACACATGCATGTGACCCTCCTGTGCTTTCCCGCTTTTGTCATGCGATGGCAAAAAGGTTAGCCATCACTGGTATAGGGTCTCCTGCTTGAGCGGGGGGGGTTGGACTAGATGACCTACAAAGTCCCTTCCAACTCTGTTAATCGGATCTGATTGTGACCGTTAAGTCAAGGACTATTGTAATTCTGCCTAGTTTAAATCCTGCTTTCCTTTCCTGCTCGCCTGTTGCGTCCAGAAATTAGGGTGCGTGCGAAGGATGATCCCTTCGCCCCCTCCAGCATCTCCTCACACGTTGCAACAGCTGGCAAGTATATTTGGAGAGTTAATAATTAGAATGCAAGACCCGGAAAGAGACATTTAGAGACAGGATAGCACACACTGAAGGAATGTGAATTGTGCAATTCCCTGAGAGGCACCCAGAGGCTTCGTTGTGTTTGCCGTGACCACCGATGTGTGGTGTAAGGTCAGCGGGGCCTGGAGACACACCTACTCAATCTAGAAGCTTCCGTTGTCAAAAAAAAAAGGAAAGCTAAACGTAGTTTGGTTTTGCTGTGCTCTTGCTGAATTTCAGATTACGAAAGCAAATTTGTGATCCCAGCAGGTGTGGTATTTAATTTAATTTAATTACTTCAATTTATATGCCGCCCCTCTCCGAAGACTCAGGGCGGCTCACAATACATTTAAAAAATAATAATTATATAAAAAAAACATTTAAAAATTAAAAACATTAAAAACTCATTCACGCCATTCATGGCCGGATCTTGCCAGATCACAAGAGCGAGATCAACGGCCCCAGGCCTGCCAGAAAAGCCAGGTCTTCACCGCTTTCCGGAAGGCCAATAGGGTGGGGACGGTCCGGACCTCAGGAGGTTACTGGTTCCAGAGAGCCGGGGCAGCCACAGAGAAGGCCCTCCCCCGTGTGCCCGCCAGCCAGCATTGTTTAGCTGACGGGACCCGGAGGAGACCAACTCTGTGGGATCTTACCGGTCGCTGGGAGCTATGCGGCAGAAGGCGGTCTCGAAGATACCCTGGCCCTGAGCCATGTAGGGCTTTAAAGGTAATAACCAACACCTTGAATTGCGCCCGGAGACCGATAGGGAGCCAGTGCAGCTCGCGGAGAATTGGTGTACCTAGGTGCACCCACGACAGCTCGCGTGGCTGTCTTCTGGACCAACTGTAGTCTCCGAACGCTCTTCAAGGGTAGCCCCATGTAGAGCACGTTGCAATAATCTAACCGTGAGGTGACAAGGGCATGAGTGATGGTGAGGAGAGCCTCCCAATCCAAGTAGGATCGCAATTGGTGCACCAGGCGAACCTGTGCAAAGGTCCCCCTCGCCACAGCTGTCAGATGTTGCTCTAATCTTAGCTGTGAGTCTAGGAGGACACCCAAATTGCGAACCCGTTCTGATGGGGACAGTTTCTCCCCCTCCAGAACCAAGGATGGACAATCGACATAGTCTTTAGGAGGCAATACCCACAGCTACTCGGTCTTCTCTGGGATAAGTCTGAGCCTGTTGACTCCCATCCAGACCCTCACAGCCTCCAGGCATTGGCACATTCGCTTACTTTCCCTACCGGTTCGCAAATGTGAGTGCGTGCGCATGGCCTCAAAACTGTGCCTAAATAGGACAGCATAGGGGCGGGGGACTGGCCCACCGGCTGAATACCACCTCTGGAACCCAGGGCAAATTCTCTACCAAAACACAGGAAAATCTCAGTTTACGACCACAATTTTACCCATATTTCCCTTGCTAAGTGAGACATCGGTTGAGCAAGCGTTGCCCCATTTTACGACCTTTCTTCCCACAGTTATTAAGTGAGCCACTGCAGTTGCTGCTGTGACAATCCTAAGTACAGGCAGTCCTCGACTTACGACAATTGAGCCCCAAATTTCTGTTGCGAAGCGAGACGTTTGTTAAGCGAGCATTGCCCCATTTTAGGGTCTTTCCTGCCACGGATGTTGAGTGAATCACTGCGGTTGTTAAGCTAGTTGCACGGTTGTTAAGTGACTCTGGCTTCCCCATTGAAGTCGCTGGTCAGAAGGTCGCGAAAGGGGAACGCGTGACCCTCTCAGAAGGTCACAAAAGGGGTGATCCCTGGGACACTGCAACCATCATAAATACAGGTCAATTGCCAAATGTCTGAATTTTGACTGCGTGGCCACGGGGATGCCGCAACGGTCGTAAGTGTGAAAAAAAGGTCATAAGTCCCTTTTTTCAGTACCGTTGTAACTTGGAAAGATCAATAAACGAATTTTGTAAGTCCAGTCCCAAAAAGTGCTTTTTCAAAAGGTAACTGGGCTTTCTTTGTTTTTTGCTTGAAGAGGTTTCACTTCCCATCCAAGAAGCTTCTTCAGTTCTGGCTGAATCTTTCCATTCTCAGCCAGTCAGTCAGACTGGGCTAAGAAGGGTGGCCAATAAATTTTCTCTCTGTCTCTCTGTCTCTGTCTCACTGTCTCTGTCTCACTGTCTCTGTCTCTGCCTCTGTCTCTGTCTCTGTCTCTATCTCTCTGTCTTTGTCTCTGTCTCTCTGTCTGTCTCTGTCTCTCTGTCTCTGTCTCTCTGTCTCTGTCTCTCTGTCTCTGTCTCACTGTCTCTGTCTCTGCCTCTGCCTCTGTCTCTGTCTCTGTCTCTATCTCTCTGTCTCTGTTTCTGTCTCTGTCTCTCTGTCTCTGTCTCTGCCCCTATCTCTCTGTCTCTGTCTCTCTGTCTGTCTCTGTCTCACTGTCTCTGTCTCTGTCTCTCTGTCTCTGTCTCTGTCTCTCTGTCTCTGTCTCTGCCCCTATCTCTCTGTCTCTGTCTCTCTGTCTGTCTCTGTCTCACTGTCTCTGTCTCTGTCTCTCTGTCTCTGTCTCTGTCTCTCTGTCTCTGTCTCTGTCTCTGTCTCTCTGTCTCTGTCTCTCTGTCTCTCTCTCTGTCTCTCTGTCTCTCTGTCTCTCTGTCTCTGTCTCTGTCTCTGTCTCACTGTCTCTGTCTCTGCCTCTGTCTCTCTGTCTCTGTCTCTCTGTCTCACTGTCTCTGTCTCTGCCTCTGTCTCTGTCTCTCTGTCTCTGTCTCTGCCTCTGTCTCTCTGTCTCTGTCTCACTGTCTCTGCCTCTGCCTCTCTGCCTCTGCCTCTGGTTTCTCTGTCTCTCTCTGTCTGTCTCTGTCTCACTGTCTCTGTCTCTGTCTCACTATCTCTGTCTCTGCCTCTGCCTCTGTCTCTTTCTCTCTGCCTCTGTCTCTCTGCCTCTGTCTCTCTGTCTCTGTCTCACTGTCTCTGCCTCTCCCTCTCTCTCTCTCATAATCCTTGACTTGCAACCAATTGCTTCGTAACTATTCAAAATTATACCAGCATTGAAAAAAGTGACTTACCATTGGTCCTCGTACTTACAACAGTCGCAGCATTCCCCATAGTCACGTGATCAAAGTTCAAGCATCAGGCATGTATCTATGACAGTTGGAGCATCCCAGAGTCAGGTGATTGCCATTGGAAACCTTCCCAGCTGTCCCTCTGACAAGAAAAGTCAATGGCGAAAACCAGATTCTCTTTAATGGCAGCATGGTTTGTTTAACTGCAGTGATTTGTGCAACGATCGCTGTGGTTATTAAACAAATTTAGCTTACCCTGTGGTGCTTGTCAAATCACAGGACCCCAGGATGTGCAACCATCATAAATACATGCCATTGGCCAAGCACCCAAACTTCACACGACCGCGGGGGTGCTGCGACAGTCATAAGTACGAGGTCATCAGCCACTTTCTTCAGAGTTGTTCCAACTTTAGACGGTCACTGAACAAATGGCCGAAAGCCGAGGACTACCTGCTCTGCCCAAAGCCAGGGAAGTATCCTGTGTGAATGCAACACTGCTCGCTTGCTAACATTTCTCCCTCATCTTTTCTTCCAAGGACTCTCCAAGGGCGATGGAGAACGTCACGTTCCTGCTGTACTCGCTGAACGCCAGTGTCAACTCCTCGGAGGCCGGGTGCGGCGAGGAGGACCACCCTTACAAGTGCAAGTTTAACGAGGACTTCAAATACATCCTCCTGCCCGTCTCCTACAGCATCGTCTTCGTGGTGGGCCTCACCCTCAATCTGCTGGCCCTCTACGTCTTCATCTTCCGCATCAAGACCTGGAACGCCTCCACCACGTACATGTTCAACCTGGCGGTGTCCGACTTGCTCTACGTCATCTCCTTGCCCTTGCTGGTCTACTACTACGCCATGGAGGACAACTGGCCCTTCAGCGTGGGCTTGTGCAAGATTGTCCGCTTCCTTTTCTACACTAACCTGTACTGCAGCATCCTCTTCCTCCTTTGTATCAGCGCCCACCGTTTCATGGGCGTCTGCCTCCCTCTGAAGTCCCTGGAGTGGGGTCAAGTCCGCTATGCCCGTTGGGTCTCCGCCATCGTCTGGTTGGTGGTGATCTCCTGCCAGTCCCCGGTCCTCTTCTTCGTGACCACCAGCCAGAGGTGTAACAGCATCACCTGCCACGACACGTCCGCCAAGGAACTCTTTGACCAGTTCCTCATCTACAGTTCAGTGATGCTGGTCCTTCTCTTCTGCATCCCTTTCCTTCTTCTCATCATCTGTTACTGCATGATGGCTCGGAAACTTCTCCAGCCCACGCGGGGCATCTCCCGCATGTCCAGCTCCAAGAAGAAATCCGTCAAGATGATTATCATCGTTATGATGGTCTTCATCATTTGCTTCCTGCCCTTCCACATCACCCGTACTCTGTATTACTCCTTCCGCAGCTGGGACCTCAGTTGCCCCACGTTGGACGCCATCAACCTGGCCTACAAACTCACCCGCCCTCTGGCCAGCACCAACAGCTGCCTAGACCCTATCCTGTACTTTTTGGCTGGGCAAAGGTTTGTCAAATTTGCTTGCCCCCAGGCCACGGCAAAAAACGGTACCCAGTCGGCGACGAGTACCATTCCGCATTGCAACTTTCGGGGACGAGACAACTTAGCCATGAGAGCCAAAAACACAGTATCGTAGCCAGTCTCATTTCGAACATTTCCTGCAAATATGTTCTTTTGGGGAAGTCGCCGATAACAGGAATGACATCTTCTGAAATTCTGCAAAGGTGTTTTCCACCAAAGTTGGTACGAATGGTACAACAGACGCATGAAAAAAATCACTATTTAAATGACTTTTTTAGAAGGACGGAGAGCCAAACGCTCTTAAGCACTTGTCTAAGTTTCCAAGGCGTAGCTTGCGCCACGGAAGGTCAGTTGTCGATATCACCAGAGGAGATTATCTCTTGGGGAAACAAAAATTAATGTAAATCAGACACTGTCTGGGTTCACACAACATGGAAACAGGGTTAAAACGTGGCTTGGCAGGACAAGAGACCAGGATGGGCTGGCAACAGCTGACACCGAGGTCTTATCGCTTTCTTGTTCCTAAATATTGTCATGTTTTCCTTTGCAATGATGGACAATTTTTCCCTTTTATTAATGTCCCTCCGAGACTCTTCGGAAGGGTTTTGCTTTTGAGAGACGGAACAGAATAAAAATAACAATTGTACTGATGTAGTAATATATAGCGGTAATAGTAATACATTGTGGTTTGTGATGTGGGAATTCAACGACTGAAAGCAGAGGCCTTTTAATAAAAAAATGCCACTGGACGCTGATTTTCGGCTAAAATAGACTAACATGCTTGTGTTCCTACAATGTTAACATATTGGGTGAACCAAGCCATCATGCTACGTCATTCTTTCTGAGTTTACACAACATCTTTAACTCAGTTAAGGAAAGACCTAATGGAAATAAATGTTCATACAACTTGTTAAATTTAGTTAGCATTAACCTTGATTGAGGTTTTTGGTGGCTAAAGGTGTAGCGTTAAATTAACCAGATTACTACACCAGGTTAATGATAGCAATTTTCCAATATTTGAGGGGCTGCCCCAAAGAAGAGGGGGTCCATCTATTCTCCAAAGCACCAAAGAAGGCAGGACAAGAAGCAACGGATGGAAACTAACCAAGGAGAGAAGCAACCTGGAACTGAAGAGGAATTTCCTGACAGTAAGAACAATTAACCAGTGGAACGACTTGCCACCAGAAGTTGAGGGTGCTCCCTCACTGGAGGATTTCAAGAAAAGATTGGACAGCCTATTGTCTGAAATGGCCTAGGATCTCCTGCTTGAGCAGAGGGTTCGACTAGAAGACCTCTAAGGTCCCTTCCGATTCTGTTATTCTGTTACTCTGGTTCGATAGCATAGTGTATATAGTGTGAAGTTTTAGGCAATGTGGTGTATTTGTTGCATCGCAATACGTGGTGTGAGCAATGTCACTTGAGTTCTCTTGATTTTAAGAGGTCACCGGAATTTCTAATATTGTACTGTAATTGATAAAGTATTGCACGACTAATACATGGTATCCATTAGCCCCTCCATTTTATGGACCTCCATTCAGGAGAATTTTGAATGCAATGGAGAAAATCCACTTGGAAAACATTCATAAATTTTTGATAAAATTTGAATATGAATTAGAAAAATTTCCACGTAGATTATGAAAAGATTTACTTAATTGTCTACCTTCTGATTTAATGGGCATTTGGCTTTATCGGACACCCTTTTCCCCTCGACAGATCCATAAAATTAAGGTTTTTAACTAATTTTTTTCCTGGGCTGCAACATTTCAGTTTCCAAGCAGCCGTAGGAAGGAAAATAGAAATGGTATTTTTCAAATGTGGCAACTTTCAGATGTGTGGACTTCAACTCCCAGAATTCCCCACGCAACCTACAGGCTGGGGAATTCTGGGAGTTGAAGTCCACCCATTCGAAATTTGCCAAATTTTGAGACTTAAACCACTCTGCGTCAATTTTTTCTCCACTGGAAAGTTCTGATTTGGGGAAAGTTTGTCCAATACAAGTAGTCCTCGATTTACGGCCATTCATTTAGTGACCGTTCAAAGTTAAAATGGCCCTGAAAAAGGTGACTTGTGACTTTTTTCCCCACACCTACGACCGTTGCTGCATCTATCCCCCACGGTCACGCGAGCAAAATTCAGACGCATCTGGGCAACAGGTTCATATTGATGACCGTCGCGTGATCCTGTTTGCGACTGCCTGACAGGCAAAGTCGATGAGGGAAGCTAGATTCACTTAACGACTGGACAACTGCAGTGACTCACTTAACAACGGCGGCAAGAAAGGTCCTAAAATGAGGCAAAACTCTGTCGTGCTTAGCAAACAAAAGTTTTGGTCTCAATTGCGGCCATAAATTTGAGGACTTCCTGTACGTGCAAACTGCCACCTGTGATACAGGTGAAAACACACTAAACTGGCCATTTAAGTGCTTTATAATCACTTTATAAGCAGGGCAGGTAATTCACCTCCTTCCTGTTCACCTTGGAGAACACTAACTCTTGCAGAAAGTTGCAAATCGTGGTGCTTAATGAAGTGCCCTTAAAACCCCCATTTTCCAAACAACAGTTTGTTAAAGATCCTGCAAGATTTTAAAGGGTGTTTTTTTTTTCCTTCCGGGGGGGGAACTCCGCTGTGCTGAAAATCAGGATTTGCATCCTTTCCCAGCCATAAAACCCACAAAATCCCCTTAAGGCGAGCTTTTCTCGTCTTCTCCTGCCCCCAAACTCGCAGGCTGGATTCACACAACCTTTTCATCCTGGTTTAAAAAAAATAATAAACCATGCCTGTGAAGCCGAGTTCATTTGAAGATGGGCTGTTGCAGGGAAAAAAATATATGACCTATTACTATTACCAAGATGGCTTGTGGATGAAATTCGTTCTGTCGGGTTAACCTGGGTTTGAGGGGTTGTCTGAATGGGTTAACGTCATTTGCACGCACTGATCTGGATTTTCAGACATAGGAGTCCCATAATCTCCATACCTTCTGCCGGGCCCTGAAGACTTTTTTATTTCAGCAAGCCGGGCTGGGTTAAAAATCTTTTAATTGGGGAATTTTATGGGTAAGGGGTTTTAAATTGGGGAAGCCAAAGATAAATTTAATTTCATTTTAATGTATTTTAATATTTGTATTGTGTGTTTTTAATTTTGGCTGTTCACCGCCCCAAGTCGGGGCGGTATAAAAATTTAAAAAATAAATAAATAAATAAATAATCTGAGGTTAAATGTGCTTCAGAGACCTGGTTAGGTTCTTTTTTAACCATTTTAATTTGTGGTGTGAACACAACCAGCATGAAGAAATATTTTCTTATGCATCGGGGAGTGAATGGTGCTCTGCTTTGCAATATTTATTTATTTTTATTTAACCGTTCACCCAATTAATATCCTATTCTTCCCTCCAAGACCATCCCTGGTTCTCATATATCTGATTGCCACCCCCCCCTTATAACAACGACTCAGCGAGGTAGGCTGGATTTGGAGGAACTGATCTGACATCCAAGCATTTGCTTGGCTGAATTTGAACTCGCTTCTCCTTTTAAACCTATTCTGACCCCCAAAATCTTTTCTCACCGGATATGAAGAAGTGCCTTGTTCACAGAGAGGCTTCATTCCTCATGAACTTTTAAGCACTGACTGGGATTCGTGATTTTAACCAAGATTTTTTAATCCTTATTCGTGTTTTTTTGGGTCTTGTTTTTAGGTGTCGTTGTTTTTTTAAAAATGCACTCTGTTTGAAAGGAGGAAAAGCAGCCGCTGATCATTTAAATAAGGGTGTTATTAATCAGAAGGTGTTTAACAGTGTTGAGGCAAAGGTGGTCAAAAAAGTCAAGATGGCGGCAGAAATGGCACCATCAAAACTTTACCTCAGGTTTTGATTGACTGTTGCAGACGCCATCTTGACTCTTTTAACCTTTGCAGACAAGCTGCAAAATAGTGGAATCGTATCAATTCAAAAGACAACTGACCATTGGGGTAACTGAACATTAATCCAGACAAAGAATTTTGTTATACCTAGAGGCAATCCTCATTCGTTTAGTGACCATTCAGAGTTACGAGGGTCTTGAAAAAAAATGACTTACGACAGGTTCTTGCACTTACGACCATTGCAGCGTCCCCATGGTCACCGGATCAGAATTCAGATGCTTGGAAATGGACTCATCTTTATGACAGCTGCAGCATCACGTGATCCCCATTTGCGACCTTCCCAGCCACTTTCCATCAAGCAAACCCAATGGGGGAAGCTCAGTTTGCTTAACGACCGTATGTTTCACTTAACAACTGTCCTAATTCGCTTAAAAACCATGGCAAAAAAAGATCGTAAATCCTCAACTTAGGTAGTCCTCGACTTACGGCCATAACTGAGCCCAAAATTTCTGTTGTTAAGTAAAACAGCAGTTAAGTTAATTTTGCCCCATTTTATGACCTTTCTTGCCATAGTTGTTAAGCGAATCACTGCTGTTGTTAAGTTAGTAACTTGGTTGTTAAGTGAATCTGACTTCCCCATTGACTTGGCTTGTCAAAAGGTCGTAAAAGAGCATCACGTGGCCCCTGGACATAGTAACGGTCATAAGTGTGAGTCAGTTGCCAAGTGCCTGACTTTTGATCACATGGTCATGGGGATGCTGAAGCAGTCGTTAAGTGTGAAAAATAGGCATAAGTCACTTTTTTCAGTGCTACTGTATCTTTGAAAAGTCACTAAATTAATTGTTATAAGTCAAGGACTGTCTATATGTTGGAGAAGAATTTTTGAGGGGTACAAATTCGAAACCCCAGAGAATGTCTAAGCTAAGTTTTTATATGTTTCATGTACTAAATGCTTGACCAGTAACAAAATGGATAGACTTCAGTAAGGAAACTCAAATGATTTTTTTAATGTGTATGCCTGACAATTTTCCAAAAATAAATCCCAAATTAAAATTTCATCTGTTTTGGCCTAACTCTTTATTGAATTCTGATTATAAAACATATATGTCAATAATTGCTGAAAGGTTAAAAATGATTCTAAACAAACATATACATTCGGATCAAAATGGTTTTTTGCCAGGACGACAAATTAAAAATAACACACACACCATAATCGATATATTAGAGTTTTATGAAGCACACCCAGAGAAAGAAGTTTCACTGGTTTTCCTTGATGCCCAAAAAGCTTTTGATAATTTTAAATTGGAGATTAATGATACAACAAATTAAAAAAATGGAATTTGGGTCAAAATTTGAAAAAACGATTTGAGAAAATATATTCAAAACAAACTACAAGAGTAATTATCAACCAAGATATGACAGATTTAATTTAATTTAATGTAATTTAATGTAATTTAATTTATCGCATTTCTATGCCGCCCAACTCCCAAGGGACTCTGATGGATTTGAGATAACAAAAGGAGTGAGACAAGGATGCCTACTTTCCCCACTTCTCTTTATACTATCATTGGAGCCACTCCTGAAAAAAATTAGGGAAGATCGAGAGATAAAAGGATTGACAATAAAAAATGAGGAGTACAAATCGCAAGCCTTTGCAGACGATATGGTCTTTATAATTGAGGGACCTCTAAAATCAGGCCCCAAATTGATTAAAAAAGTAGAAGAATTTGGCGTGGTGGCAGGTTTAAAAATTAACAGAAACAAATCTAAATTGTTAACAAAAAAACTTACAAAAAAACAAGAGACAGAATTAGAAAATAGTATGAATATTCAGATAACAAAAAAATAAAATAAAATATTTAGGGATTTGGCTAACAGCAAGAGGCTCCTCAATCACAAAGGAAAATTATGATAAATTAATACTGCAAATCGGAAAAGATTTGGAAAATTGGAAAAATCTACAAATTTCATGGATGGGAAGAGTGGCGGCAATAAAAATGAATATTCTGCCCAAAATCTTGTTCCTCTTCCAGGTTATACCGATAAAAATGGAAAAAAGTTTTTTGATTTATTAAACAGATTGACCTCAAAATTTATATGGCAAGGGAGAAAACTTAGAATTAGATTAAAAACATTACAAGATACCAGGGATAGAGGAGGAGTAGCATTTCAGGATTGGCAGATTTATTACCAAGCAGCATGCCTAACATGGTTAAAGGAATGGATGGAGTTGGGAAATAAAATAATTTTAACAATAGAAGGACACGATTTACAGACAGGATGGCATGCATTCCTATGGGGTGAAAAACAAAAAACGCATGGATATTTTAGAAGGCATATAATAAGAAATTCATTATTATTAATTTGGAATAAAATAAAAAAAGCAACACTATATAAGAATACCGCTTTGGATTTCTCCCAACAAAACATTAACACACCCAAATTTAGTAGACTGGACCAAAATAATTAGATACAGGGATATATTAAACGATTTGGGAAAATTAAAAACAAAACAAGAACTGGAACAGGATTTGAATAGGGAAGTTGAATGGTGGACGTACTTACAAATAAGATCAAAATACATAGAAGATACAAAAATAGATCAGGTACAATTAGAGCAAAATGAACTGGATAAAATCGTATATGGGACGGAACAAAAACTAGTTAGTAAAATATACAAATTTTTATTAAGGTATAAAATTGAAGAGGAAATAGTGAAAGATACTATGATCAAATGGGCAAGGAATTTCACTCGCATAATAAAATTAGAGAAGTGGGAAAAGATGTGTAGAATAATTATGAAATTGACAATATCAACGGCATACAAGGAAAACCAGATGAAAATGCTCCATAGATGGCACTTTCCGCCAGCTAGAACAGCAAAGATGCTCCTTAGTAATTCACCGAAATGTTGGAAATGTAAGAGTAACTATGGAACATACTATCACCTCTGGTGGACCTGCCCAGTGGCAAAGAAATTCTGGGCTAAAGTTAAAAAGTGGATAGAGGAAATAATTCAGAATTCAATAAAGGCAGAACCTGAGCAGTTTTTACTAGGGATTTCCATAGAAAACTATACCAAGGAAATACACTATTTAATATTACATATACTGACAGCAGCCCGCATAGTCTATGCACAAAATTGGAAGAAGGAAAATCCACCCATCAGAAGAAGATTTAATTAGAAAAATTTTAGAATGCACAGAGATGGACAAATTAACAAAAAAACTCAAGGAGAAAGAGGATACAGAATATTACAGTGTGGTGTAGATGATATGAATGGTTGGAGAATAGGAAAAATGAGAAAATGGAATAAAGGAGAGGGAGGAAAAAATGTTGATCATGGTATAATGTAGACGAAATAAAGAAAGATGGGAAACAATTGTTGAATAAGACAAAATTAAAAGATGTGTAAATAGATGTAAATAGCAAGAAAGGATCACTTCGAAAGCAGCTGTAGGAAAAAGTGAGATGTATATAAATGTTGTGTGTTTGGGTCTTGTTTTAATGTATTCAAAATAAAAAACTTTTTTAAAAAAAATTAAAAATTTCATCTGTTTTGACAAGTTAGTTGGATTTTACTTGGTTTTTTTTAAAAGGTGAAAGAGATGGAGATTGACAGATGTATTGACAGATTTAAATAAGAGATTTTAAACAGAATTTGAACAAGGTTCCTCACGGGTTCCTCAACCAAGCAAGAACTTCAATACCATTTTAATTCTGTGATTCGACACGTAAGAGGAACTTATTCTTCTCTTGTGTTAAAAGAAGTGTTAATTTTTTCCTAGGATGTCCTCTTCTTCCCTTTTTTGATCTGTTCGATTTGTTGATGTTTTAAGGATTGTGACCTGATCTGATTGTGTTCAAATGGCGGGAAACCAATTTTATGAATTCCTTGATGTCAGTTTGAGCAATTTTAATTTGATTTTTTGGGGGGGATGTTATTGTTTTCACCCTATCTGTAGTCCATAAGCCATCTAAAATATAATGGCGGGGATATGATTATGATTATCAAACGCTTAGCGTTGTCAACGCTTAGCAACCACATAAATCATACAGATTATCAGGGTTGGAAGGGACCTTGTAGGTCAGTGATGGCTAACCTTTTTGCCGTCATGTGCCAAAAGTGAGGGGAACACAGGGGGGGGGGTCACACCCACATGTGCCCCCACCCATAATTCAGTATGCCCCACCCCCACGCACATGCGTGTGTGACACCCCTGCGCTTCCCCCATTTTTGGCACGCGATGGCACAATGGGCCCAGTAAACCGGTTTTTTCGCCCTCCCCAGTCTCCAGAGACTTTCTCGGAGCCTGGGGAGGGCTAAAACAGCCTTCCCCACCTGCTCCAGAGGCTGGAAATAGCCTGTTTCCTGACTTCTGGTGGGCCCGGAAGGCCCGAAAATCAGCTGGGAGCTGAGCTAGGGCAACGCTTGCGTGCCCACCGATATGGTTCTGCAGGCCACCTGTGGTACGCGTGCCATAGGTTCGCCATCAGGGTTGTAGGTCATCTAGTCCAACCCCCTACCCAAGCAGGAGACCCTACACCAATTCTGACAAACGATTTCTCCTTTGATTTGTCCCCAGTCTGGTCCTTCAGACACTTGTAAAGGCCCTCCAAAGCACCTGAAGGCAGGACAAGAAGCCGCAGATGGAAAGTAATCAAGGAGAGAAGCCGACTTAGAAATGAGGAGAAATTTCCTGACTGTGAGCACGATTAACCCGTGGAACAGCTTGCCACCAGGAGTTGTGGGTACTCCATCACTGGAGGTTTTCAAGAAGAGATTGGACAACCATTTTACCTGAATGGTAGAGGGTTTCCTTCAGGGGCAGAAGGTTGGACTAGAAGACCTCCACGGTCCCTTCCAATCCTGTTTACAGGTAGTCCTCCACTTACAACAGTTCGTTTAATGACCGTTTGAAGTTACAAAAGTGACTTATGACCATTTTTCACACTTATGACTGACCCTTGCAGCATCCCCCAGGGTCACCTGATTTACATTCCGGATGCTTGGAAACCGCCTCACATTTACGACGGTCGCAATGTCCCTGGTGTGTGTGTGTGTGTGTGTGTGTGTGTGTGTGCGATCCCCTTTTGCGACCTCCTGACAAGCAAAGTCATGGAGGAAGCCAGATTCGCTTCAACGACCACGCGACTCATTTAACAACTGCAATGTTTCGCTTAACCAACGTGGCCAGAAAAGTCGTAAAATGGGGGCAAAGCTCACCAGACCAATGTCCCACTTAGCAACATAAATGTTGGGCTCAGTTGTGGTCGTAAGTTGAGGACTACCTGTATTCTGTTGTTTGATCTCCTGCTTGAGCCGGGGGCTGGACTAGAAGTCCTCCAAGGTCCCTTCCGAGTCTGATTCTTTCCCAGATCCGTTCCAGCCCCCAGCTCCTTTGTAGCTGAGCCCCTCTTCCTTGCTGCTGTGTGTCTTCTCCTCTTTCCTTCCATCTTTTTCCAGCCTTCGAGTCTTCTTGGAGCTGGGACTCTTCCCATCATGGTCTCACCAAAGGCCTTAAGGGGAAGAAGAAGGACGGATTAATTTTTGCCATCTAAATCCGCTCAGTATTCAGAGTTCCCGAGTCTTTTTAGAGACCAGGATTCGCCACCAGGGGGCAGCAAAGAAAAAGCGAAATTAAAGGCAAGAAAACTTCAGCCTTACTTAAGAGTTATACATACATGGAAATATTTTAGAAGAACTAGAAAGTGTAAGTAAGAAGTGTAATAGAATAGAATTCTTTATTGGCTAGGTGTGATTGAACGGAATTTGTCTTGGTGCATACGCTCTCAGTATAGAGTAGAGTAGAGTAGAGTAGAGTAGAGTAGAGTAGAGTAGAGTAGAATAGAATAGAATAGAATAGAATTCTTGATTGGATACACAAGGAATTTGTCTTGGTGCATACGCTCTCAGCGTACATAAAAGAAAAGATACGTTCATCAAGAATCATAAGGTATATGATTCTTATTCTTATTCTTCTTATTCTTATTCTTATTCTTATTCTTCTTATTATTTATTAAATTTATATAGCGCCCTTCTCCCCGAAGGAACTCAGGGCGGTGAACAGCCGAAAATTAAAAAACATACAATATAAAAGTTAAGATGACTAAAAATAAATTAAATTAATCGGCCTCCGATTAAGCGCTCCATGGCTTAGGGCCAGGGTATTTGCGAGACCGCCTGCTGCTACCGATAACCTCCCACCGGCCAATATGCTCTCACAGAGAGGGCCTCCTCGGGGTGCCGTCGGTCAGGCAATGTCGGCCGGCGGCCCCCAGGGGGCGAGCCTTCTCTGTGGGGGCACCCGCCCTCTGGAACGAGCTACCTCCCGGAATACGAATGATCCCGGACCTCCGCACTTTCCGTAAGGCCCTGAAGACGTTTTTATTTTATCAAGCCGGCCTAGCCTAAATGGTTTTTAACTGGGATTTTAAATTTTATGGATTTGGGGTTTTAAATTGGGTAGCCAATGATTTAATTCTTTTAATTATCTTAACTTTTGTATTTGTATGTTTTTTAATTTTGGCTGTTCACCACCCTGAGTCCCTTCTGGGAGAAGGGCGGTATACAAATTAAATTAATAAAATAAATAATAAAAAAAATAAAATAATAAAATATTTTTATATGTATTTTTATATGTATTTTATTTTTTAATGTATATACCAGTATATACATTAAAAAAATAAGAATAAGAATGTATAAGAATGGTTTTCTAACGGTGCAGAGTGTTCTGAAACCCATGCCCTATGGAAGAGCATGTTGAGGAAGGGAGGGAGGGAGGGAGGGAGAATGAGAGAGAGGAAGGAAACAGGAAAGGAGGGAGGGAGGAGAGGAAGAGTGGACAAGAGGAAGGGAAGAGAATGAACAAGGGAAGGAGGAAGGAAAGAAAGAAAAAGAAAGAAAGAGACACAGACAGAAAGAAAGACAAAAAGAAAGAAAAAAGAGAAAGAAAGAAAGAAAGAAAAAGAAAGGGAGGAAGGGAAGAGGATGAGAGGGGAGTGAGAGAGGAAGGAAACAGGAAAGGAGGGAGGGAGGAGAGGAAGAGTGGACAAGAGGAAGGGAAGAGAATGAACAAGGGAAGGAGGAAGGAAAGAAAGAAAAAGAAAGAAAGAGACACAGACAGAAAGAAAGACAAAAAGAAAGAAAAAAGAGAAAGAAAGAAAGAAAGAAAAAGAAAGGGAGGAAGGGAAGAGGATGAGAGGGGAGTGAGAGAGGAAGGAAACAGGAAAGGAGGGAGGGAGGAGAGGAAGAGTGGACAAGAGGAAGGGAAGAGAATGAACAAGGGAAGGAGGAAGGAAAGAAAGAAAAAGAAAGAAAGAGACACAGACAGAAAGAAAGACAAAAAGAAAGAAAAAAGAGAAAGAAAGAAAGAAAGAAAAAGAAAGGGAGGAAGGGAAGAGGATGAGAGGGGAGTGAGAGAGGAAGGAAACAGGAAAGGAGGGAGGGAGGAGAGGAAGAGTGGACAAGAGGAAGGGAAGAGAATGAACAAGGGAAGGAGGAAGGAAAGAAAGAAAAAGAAAGAAAGAGACACAGACAGAAAGAAAGACAAAAAGAAAGAAAAAAGAGAAAGAAAGAAAGAAAGAAAAAGAAAGGGAGGAAGGGAAGAGGATGAGAGGGGAGTGAGAGAGGAAGGAAACAGGAAAGGAGGGAGGGAGGAGAGGAAGAGTGAACAAGAGGAAGGGAAGAGAAGAAACAAGGGAGGGAGGGAGGAAATATAGAGGAAGGGAAGGAGGAAGGAAAGAAAGAAGAGAAAGAAAGAAAGAGACAGACAATCAGAAAGACAAAAATAAAGAGAAAGAAAGAAAAAGGGAGGGAGGGAGGGGAGAGGATGAGAGGGGAGTGAGAGAGGAAGGAAACAGGAAAGGAGGGAGGAAGGAGAGGAAGAGTGGACAAGAAGAAGGGAAGAGAAGAAATGAGGGAGGGAGGAAATATAGAGGAAGGAAAGGAGGAAGGAAAAAAGAAGAAAAAGAAAAAAGAAAAAAAGAAAGAAAAAAGAGAAAAGAGAAAGAAAGAGAAAGAAAGAAGGAGAAAGAAAGAAAAAAGGGAAGGAGGGAGGGAGAGGAGGGCAATGAGAGAGAGAGGAAGGAAACAGGAAAGGAGAGAGAAAGGAGAGGAAGAGGTGACAAGAGAAAGGGAAGGGAAGAAACAAGGGAGGGAATGAGTGAACGAAGAAATAGAGAGGGAGGGAGGGATGAAGATAGAAAGGAAAGAAAAAAATGAGAAGAAAGAAAAACGAGGAAGGAAAGAAAGAAAGAGGAAGAAGGAAGGAAGGAAGGAAGGAGAAGGGGCAAGAGAAGGGAAGAAGCAAAGAAGGGAGGAATTAAGCCAGTTGGTAAAGAATTGGGGGGAACTGGGGAGTTTGGCCCGTAAAGCAAAAAAGCCGTTTGCCAGGTGATTGCCAGGAGTGCAGCTGGCCTGGGTCGGTTCCTGGTGATCAGGGACCACAAGCAGAAGGGATCGGTTCCCTTATGATCTCAGCAGCTGCAACCATCTCGGCCAGTGGGAAGCACCAAACCCCTTTCCGGTTTCCAAGGGGCAGGGAGAGCCCCTTCCCCAAGCCCCAACTCCCAACAGCTGCTCCTCTTTCACTTCTGCAACCCGAATTCCTGGTCCTTCTGCAAAGCGAAGCAGTAACCTTAACTCACTTGAGGCTCTTGATTTAATCTGATTTTTATTAGGCTTTTTTTTTTTAAAAAAAAAATATTGTACAGGTAATCCCTTGATTTACAACCATCCATTTAGTGACTGTTCGAAGTTACATCCGCATGGAAAAAAGGGATTTTTCACACTTACGACCATTGTGGCATCTCCGTGGTCACGTGACCAAAATCCTGGGGGCTTGGGCAATCGGCATGTACAGGGCCAAATTAATATATATTCTTTTAATTGTTCTTAATGTTTGTATTGTATGTTTTTATCTGGCTGTACACCGCCCTGAGTCCCTTGGGAGAAGGTGCGCTATATAAATTTGAAATAAAATAAAATAAAATAAAATAAATTCCTCCACTTATGAGCCTCAAATTTCTGTTGCTAAGTGAGACATTTGTTAAGTGAGTCTTGCCCCATTTTACGACCTTTCTGGCCACAGTTGTTAAGTGGATCACTGCAGTTGATAAGCTAGTAACCCAGTTGTTAAACGAATCTGGCTTCCGCATTTACTTGGCTTGTCAGAACGTTGCAAACGGGGACCCTGCAACTGTCATAAGTATGAGTCAATTGCCAAGCACCTGAATTTCAATCACGTGACCACGGGGAATGTTGCAACGGTCGTTAAGTGTGAAAAACGGCCATAAGTCACTTTTTTTTCCCAGGGACATCGTAACTTTGAGTGGTCACTAAACGAAGTCAAGGACTACCTGGGTCGTGTGATTCTCCCTTTTGTGACTTCCTGACAAACAGAAGCAATGGGGAAGCCAGATTCACTTAACAACCGTGTTACTAACTTAACGACTGTGGCAAGGAAGGTCGTAAAATGGAACAAGACTTACTTAACAACTGTCTCATTTAATGATGGAAATTTTGGGCTTAATTATGGACATAAGTCAAGGAGTACCTGTACTTCCTATTCCAATGTTCTACGTCAGTGTTTCTCAACCTTGGAAGCTTGAAGATGGATGGACTTCAACTCCCAGAATCCCCCAGCCAGCAGCTTTATTTCTTTGTTATTAAAGCTAAGAACATAATATGTGAAATCCAGCTTGTTTGTGTGACGA
>JAKOOJ010000025.1:3170395-3237895 GCA_022577455.1 Arizona elegans | reverse complement strand
GCCGACCCTTACATTAAAAGAAAATAATCGGTGACTTTTGGACTCCACCCACAACCACAGTTGCTACAAACCCAGTCACTGCATTCCCAGATGTCATTATCTTAGTTTATCTTTTGTGAGCTTTGCTGGGGCTGAGCCTGTGGGGAAAACAAACGGCCTGAGGTTTATTTGTCTTTCGTTGTCCTGTCTGAATCCAACTAGAAAGCTCCTTTCCTTTGTTATTTTGGGAGGAGGGGGAAAAAAAAACCACAGAAAAAGTTGACTTTCTCCAGACCCAGAAAAAACAGCAAATTCACTCTGATATATTATTATTATTATTATTTTGGAGCAAAAGGACCACCAGCCACATCCTGCAGGGTCCCTGAATCAGGACAGTGATTATCCCACCGTTTCTCATGGCTATCCAGCAAAATGAAGGTCAAGGGGTGATTTGGCTAAAACAGTCCAAGGAAGGTCTCCAGATGCAGGGAGAGCTGGAACAACCCCTGGGGATCCACTTTTGACTGGATTCCTGGTGGAGCATTTAAATTCAGCCTCTCTGTTTCTGCTTTTGTTTTTTTTTAAAAACGCAGCATGTATCCCATTGAAGAACAGAAGAAGAAATGAAAAAACTTATTACCGTAGCTGTGATCCAAAGTCCGTCTAACCTCAACTTACCACCCCAATTGAGACCAAAATTTCTGCTGTTAAGAGAGACGGTGGTTAAGTGAGTTAAGTTTACAATGCTGCAATGGTCATAAAGGTGAAAAACGGCCATAAATTACTTTTTTCAGGGCCGTTGTAACTTTGGACAGTCGCTAAATGAATGGTTGTAAGTCATACTAAGTCTTCCTCCTCCGTTCCAGGAACATGTGACTAGTCCTCAACTTATGACCACAGTTGAGCCCAAAATTTCTGTTGCTAAACAAGACAGTTGTTAAGTGAGTTTTGCCCCATTTTATGACCTTTTCTTGATTTGGTACACGTCCACCACATATGATAGTAAGTACCTGGGGTCTGATTGTATTTCCAGCATTTGGCAGACAGATTACTGAACATTTTTGCCAGTCTTGCTGGTGGTAAATGCCACCTGTAAAACATTTTGTAAAGGTTTTCTTTATATAGTCAATTTATAGTTCCTGTCAGTTTCTCAAATTGCAGCCATAGCTCAGTGAAATCACATCCACTATCCTAGGCTTCTTCAGACAGCAAGCAAGCATTTTGCTGCCTATTGGGAGAATAATATAGATTAAGAAAAATACATACAAAAACCTACGATAAGAGAAGAAAGCAAATACTTATCCTCTACGGGGAGGGGACATATGGTAAGGGTGTGGCTAACTGATGAGGACCAATCAGTCCGAAATAGATCTGTATTAGTCTCCCAATAGGCAGCAAAATGCTGGCTTGCTGCCTGAAGAAGCCTAGGATAGTGGATGTGATTTCACTGAGCTATGGCTGCAATTTGAGAAACTTGGTTTACGTAGGAAAATACCCGGTTGAAGAAAAATACATACATACATACATACATACATACATACATACATATGTATGTATGTATGCTGTTGGGTCTTTATTTAAACCCCATGTTTTAACATCTTTCTCATATCTTGATTGTATCTGGAGATATGGTTAAATGCACCCCTTGATTCTCTAGTTGTTGTCTAGATTTAAGCTCACCTTTCTCATTCAGAATATATTTAATTTTCTTGATCGCAACATGTGGCAAGAAAATCCATGAGCACAGTGGCTGATGATCTGCGTCTGATCGCCAGCCACAGGGCAACACCGAACAATTCATTCTTAATTTTACAAAATTCCTCCATCCCGTAGTATTGCTCCAAAATCATCTGCTGAAGGTTTTTACACAATGCACCTTTTATTTATTTCTTGCTGTGGACAGACAAGAAAAACTTGATCTTCAAACAAGTCACCCCAGGGTTCTCCCTCAAGGCACAAATGACCAGGTTCAAATTATCCTACTTCAGACATATGATGTGAAGACACAGCTTTCTGGAGAGGGATTTAATTCTGGAAAAGCTGAAAGGAAAGAGAAGCAGAGGGCAACCACCAATGATGCGGAAAGACTCAGTTACATCATTGATGGAGGCACCATTGATGACCTGAAGGACCAAGTTAGGTCAGATCTTCACAGAGACTTGAAGGACCAGGTTAGGACACACCTTCACAAAGACTTGAAGGACCAGGTTAGATCAGATCTTCACAGAGACTTGAAGGACCAGGTTAGATCAGATCTTCACAGAGACTTGAAGGACCAGGTTAGATCAGATCTTCACAGAGACTTGAAGGACCAGGTTAGGACAGATCTTCACAGAGACTTGAAGGACCAGGTTAGGACAGATCTTCACAGAGACTTGAAGGACCAGGTTAGGACAGATCTTCACAGAGACTTGAAGGACCAGGTTAGGACAGATCTTCACAGAGACTTGAAGGACCAGGTTAGATCAGATCTTCACAGAGACTTGAAGGACCAGGTTAGGACAGATCTTCACAGAGACTTGAAGGACCAGGTTAGGACAGATCTTCACAGAGACTTGAAGGACCAGGTTAGGACAGATCTTCACAGAGACTTGAAGGACCAGGTTAGGACAGATCTTCACAGAGACTTGAAGGACCAGGTTAGGAAACATCTTCACAGAGACTTGAAGGACCAGGTTAGGACAGATCTTCACAGAGACTTGGAGAACCACATTAGGGGCAGATCTTCATGGATTTTATGTGTTGAGCTAGCTGAAGTGGTAAATCCAGAAGAACCCCAATCTTGGTGGTCCTCCTTGCTTTATTCATTTATTAGATTTCTTATCCCACCATTTCCACTTTATAAGTTAATCAAGGTAGCGAACATACCTAACACTCCTTCCTCCTATTTTCCTCGCAACAACAGTCCTGTGAGGTGGATTGGGTTGAGAGAGAGAGAGAGACTGGCCCAAAGTCAGCCAGCTTTTATGTCTAACGTGGGACAAGAACTCATGTTTCCTGGTGATTGGCCCAAAGTCACTCAGTTGGCTTTCCTGGCTAAGGCAGGACTAGAACTCACTGTCTCCTGGTGATTGGTCCAAAGTCACCCAGCTGGCTTTCCTGCCTAAAGTTGAACTAGAACTCACCGTCTCCTGATGATTGGCCCAAAGTTACTCAGTTGACTTTCATGTCAAAGGCGGGACTAGAATTCACCGTCTCCTGGCGATTGGCCCAAAATCACCCAGCTGGCTTTCCTGCCTAAAGTTGAACTAGAACTCACCGTCTCCTGATGATTGGCCCAAAGTTACTCAGTTGACTTTCATGTCAAAGGCGGGACTAGAATTCACCGTCTCCTGGCGATTGGCCCAAAATCACCCAGCTGGCTTTCCTGCCTAAGGCAGGACTAGAAATCATTGTCTCCTGGTGATTGGCCCAAAGTCACCCAGCTGGCTTTCCTGCCTAAAGTTGAACTAGAACTCACCGTCTCCTGATGATTGGCCCAAAGTTACTCAGTTGACTTTCATGTCAAAGGCGGGACTAGAATTCACCGTCTCCTGGCGATTGGCCCAAAATCACCCAGCTGGCTTTCCTGCCTAAGGCAGGACTAGAACTCACCATCTCCTGGTTTTTAAGACAGCATTTTAATCATTACAGGATTAGGAAGTGTGCCAGCTGAGCCAAAGTAAAGCCATCCAAACTCCTCTTGTTTCCTCTACACAAACAGCACCTCTGTCAACTGAGTTTTTTTTAATCTGGCCAGGAGGAAATGTAGGAAATTTGAATTTCTCTCTCTCTATCTCCAATCTTCCTTATCTGAAAGCCTCAGCTCCATCCCAGCTCAAAGCTAAATATATTTTTTTTAAAAAAATATTCTGACGGGATCCAAGTCCTGTGGCGGGAAGCGAGCCGGAGACAAATAGAGCATTTCTCAATCCTTCTTGAAAATGGTGTTGACTTTGGACCTGACTGAGCGAGCGGCCACGTCATTGACAAGTCCTTGACTTACAACAGCCGAACCGGATGTAAACCACAATGATTCATGTCCTCCTTCACACACAGGTCTCCTTGAGCCTTTTCTGTTTTAACAAAAACCTGGATCCAGGTCAAGGGAGACTTACTAGGCCAGTGTTTCTCAACTTTGGTAGCTTGAAGATGGGTGGACTTCAACTCCCAGAATCCCCCAGCCATCTATCTATCTATCTATCTATCTATCTATCTATCTATCTATCTATCATTTGTCTATCATCTATCTATCTATCTACCTACCTACCTATCTACCTACCTACGTATCTCCTATCTATCTATCTATCTATCTATCTATCTATCTATCTACCTACCTACCCATCTCCTATCTATCTATCTACCTACCTACCTACGTATCTCCTATCTATCTATCTATCTATCTACCTACCTACCTATCTCCTATCTATCTATCTACCTACCTATCTATCTATCTATCTATCTATCTACCTACCTACCTATCTCCTATCTATCTATCTATCTATCTATCTACCTACCCATCTCCTATCTATCTACCTACCTACCTACCTACCTACGTATCTCCTATCTACCTATCTACCTACCTATCTCCTATCTATCTATCTATCTATCTATCTATCTATCTATCTACCTACCTACCTACGTATCTCCTATCTATCTATCTATCTATCTATCTATCTATCTACCTACCTACCCATCTCCTATCTATCTATCTATCTATCTATCTATCTATCTACTTACCTACCTACGTATCTCCTATCTACCTACCTACCTATCTCCTATCTATCTATCTATCTATCTATCTATCTATCTATCTATCTACCTACCTACCTACCTACGTATCTCCTATCTACCTACCTACCTATCTCCTATTTATCTATCTATCTTCCTACCTACCTACGTATCTCCTATCTATCTATCTATCTATCTATCTATCTATCTACCTACCTATCTCCTATCTCTCTATCTTCAAGCTTCCAAGGTTGAGAAACACTATACTAGGCAGTCCTCAAAGTATGACCACAATTCAGAGCAGAATTGTCATGGCGAAGCGAGGTAGCTGTGAAGCGAGTTTCGCTTCCTTTTTACGACCTTCTTTTTTTTTGCATGGTTGTTAGGCAAATCGCTTGCAGTCGTTAAGCGAGTAACGGGGTGGTTAAGTGAATCCGGCTTCCCCATGGACATTGCTTGTCAGGAGGTCTCTCCAAAGGGGATCACGTGATCGCTGGACATTGCAACCGTCATAAGTACATGCCAGTTGCCAAGAGTCCAGATTTTGATCATGTGACCATATGGGGATGCTGCAATGGTCATAAGTGTGAAAAACGGTCCAAGGTCCCCTTTTTCAGTGTCACTGTCAATGGTTGTAGATGTTGTAGACGACCTATTTTTATAGGTATAGATATTTTATAGGTATAAGAATTTTTACTGTAAACGTATACCCTGTTTCCCCGAAAATAAGACATCCCCTGATAATCTGGATTTTTTTAAACCCCTTTTTGGATTTCCATCTATGGAGATTCTCAATCATCCAGGTCACAGTTGTCCCAAAAGCAACTGGACTTTCTTTGTTTTTCCTTGAAGAGGTTTCACTCCTCACCCAAGAAGCTTCTTCAGTTCTAGCTGAATGGCGGAGAATGGAAGGATTTATATTCCTTGCAGGCATCTGGTCGTTGGCATTCTCTCTGAGAGTCGTTGAGGCCACTTGGACTTGAAGTTTCGCGTTCTGGACAGAGAGGACTGCTGAAAGAGTGGTCAAAAAAAAAAGACCATCTACATTAAGACTGAACAGTTATTTCTTAACAGAGGGGTGGAGGATACGACACCCCCATCCAGTGATGGGATTCAAATAATTTAACAACCGGTTCTCTGGCCTAATGACCAGCTGGGTGGACATAGCCATGGTGGACATGGCCAGAGGGTGTGATAGGCAGGACTCAGCCTCTTGCACCACCCTGGTGGGAGCAAAAACGAGCCATGGGGGGGCTGCCTTGCCCCGTCGCGTCCCCATCCCCCACGGCCCATTTTGGGCCTAGTAGTCCTCCCTGCAGTCTCGTGGGAGCAAAAACGGGCTGCGGGAGGGAGCGCCTAACCCCCTCCCCTGTGCCCCTTTTTGGGCCTAGTAGGCCTCCCGACAGCCTCCTGGTAGCAAAAGCACTTACTGGGAGCCAAAATGGGGCATGTGGGGACTCCTGGAAGGGGTGGGGCCAGCCAGCAATTTAACAACTGGTTAACTGGCTGAATCCCACCATTGTCCCTATCTCATGTTTTACAACACAGTCCTTCCAGCACTTCCAAGAAGGCTCTGCATCCATTCGCACAACTCAGGTGACCCTGAGGGCACAGATAAACCTCCACAACAACTCTCAGAGAGAGTACTAACGACCAGAGGACTGCAAAAAATATAAATACTCTCACAACAACTCTCAGAGAGAGTACTAACGACCAGAGGACTGCAAAGAATATAATTACTCTCACAACAACTCTCAGAGAGAGTACTAACAACCAGAGGACTGCAAAGAATATAAATACTCTCACAACAACTCTCAGAGAGAGTACTAACGACCAGAGGACTGCGAAGAATATAAATACTCTCACAACAACTCTCAGAGAGAGTACTAACGACCAGAGGACTGCAAAAAATATAAATACTCTCACAACAACTCTCAGAGAGAGTACTAACGACCAGAGGACTGCAAAGAATATAAATACTCTCACAACAACTCTCAGAGAGAGTACTAACGACCAGAGGACTGCGAAGAATATAAATACTCTCACAACTCTCAGAGAGAGTACTAATGACCAGAGGACTGCAAAGAATATAAATACTTCCATCCTCCATCATTCAGTCAGAACGGAAGAAGCATCTTGGATGAGAAGCAAAATTTCTTCCCAGTCCAGTTGCCTCTTGAAACAAAGCATCTTTGGGATTTTGTGGACATCTTAATGGAGAACCGATTTCTGTAGCAGCTCTGAGGTTGTCCTCCATTTTTTTTTTATCGGCCTGAGGGCTGATCTGGCGGTGGGGTGGACAACTCCTAAAATAAGTTTGCTCTTCTTTGCTTCCTCTTGAAGGGCTGGTGACAGATCTTCCATTTCCCCAAAATTTCCAATTCTCAAAACATCGAAGTTCTGCTTTCATCTTTGGTAGAACTGTTGCGTTTGACGATTCGTAGGAAATACGTCCTGCGGCTTCGTGATTGAATTTTAACGCTATCCTTAATTCCACATATCTGCTTCTGTTGGTATCAATGGGTTCCTTTCAGAGAGAGAGAGAGAGAAAAATAAAGGAGGAAAGAGAGGATTAAATCTTTCTTAAGAGAGATCAGGAGAATTAACGCTGCGGTCAGAAACAGAAGTGTTTTCAACATCAGCCAAGGAGGGAAAAAAACCTCATTTTTCCTCCCCTGCTTTAAAAGCAACCACTTTTAGAGTAGAGTCGGTGAGGGAATGAAGAGGAAACATTTGCCCCTGTCCAGGTAGTCCTCGTCTTAGGACAGTGACCGTCGTAAAGCGAGCCACCCATGTGACCGACCTGATCTTACCACCTTTTCTGCAGCAGTCATTAAACGAACCCATAATTCTCTATGGCAGGATGAGTCCTCAAACCTGGGCCACTGCATTATTATTATTATTATTATTATTATTATTATTATTATTATTTATTAAATTTCTATACCGCCCTACTCCCGAAAGACTCAGGGCGGTGAACAGCCATGGAATAAAACACATACATATACAAAATTTAAAATCGAATAAAATGAATTAAATAAATTTGGCTGAATTAATACCCATAATTTAAAATACCCATATTTTAAATATGGCATTTTCTGCATGCCAGAAAGCAAGCTGCACAAGCAAGTTTTAATCTTATTTTAAATTTAGTTTTTAATTTTTTACAGAATGATGGACAGGTGTCTATCCCAAGCGTGTTTAAAACTCATTTGCTGATGATTGACCCACTAAATTGGAAGCTGGTTTCAAGCCTCAACTGCTCTTTCTGTGAAATCAAACTTTGTATGTTAAATATTCAGAGGTTCGAGAGAACCTTTAGCTAAGATTCTGTACAGTTCAGAGAACCCGCAAATCCCACTCCTGTCTGGCACCGCCCACCTGACCCCGCCCCTCACAGGAGTCCCACGCGGCCCGTTTTGGACGCAGGTAATTGCAAGGCGTGTGCAGAGGCTCGGGGAAGGCGAAAAACGGGCCTACCAGAAGTTTGGGAAGGCCGGAAACGGGCCATTTCTGGCCTCCGGAGGGCCTCCGAAGCCTGGGGAGGCCGTTTTTGTCCTCCCGGAGGCTCAAGGAAAGCCTCCAGAGCCTGGGGAGAGCAAAAACGCCCCCCCTTACAAGATGCTGACTAAGCCACGCCCACCATGGCCACGCCCACCCAGCAACTGGGCAGAGAACTGGTTGCTAAAATTTTTGAAGCCCACGCCTGCACATATTCCATTTCTATGTTGAACAGTGTGTAAACTTCATCATCATAACTGTTACCATCATATATACATAAACAATAATATATGCAATAATATCAATCGTTGTTGAAAAGTTTACTATCTTCCATTATAGTATCGATTATACAACCATCAAAATATTTACTCATCGTTTTTTCTTTCTCGTAGTCCATATTTCACATAAATCCACTCCTCTAACCCAGTGGTGAAATCTAATTTTTTTTTTACTACCGGTTCTGTGGGCATGGCTTGGTGGGCATGGTGTGGCTTGGTGGCCGTGGCTTGGTGGGCGTGGCAGGAGAAGGATACTGCAAAATCCCCATTCCCTCCCCACTCCAGGTAGAAGGATACTGCAAAATCTCCATTCCCAATTCCACTCCAGGCAGAAGGATATTGCAAAATCTCCATTCCCTCCCCACTCCAGGCGGAAGGATACAGCAAAATCTCCATTCTCTCCCCACTCCAGGGGAAGGATACTGCAAAATCTCCATTCCCACCCCACTCGGGGGCAAGCCAGAGGTGGTATTTGCTGGTTCTCCGAACTGCTCAAAATTTCCGCTACCGGTTCTCCAGAACCTGTCAGAACCTGCTGGATTTCACCCCTGCTGTAACCTCAGTATCTGTCACTTAACCATTTGTAGAAGAGTTCCCATGTTATAAAATATTCCGAGTCTTCTTTTCCTTTGATTTTTAGGGTTAAACCAATGCATTTCTGCACGTCCCAGAATTATTATTATTTTTTTGATTATAATATCATCTGTAGGAGTTTCTGGATTTTTCCAATATTGTGCATATACAATCCTAGCTGCTGTTAGGATATGTAAAATTAAAAATATGTGTTACTCCTATTGTAGTTTTCTGGAAGCAAGCCCAACAGGAATGTCTCAGGTTTTAAATCTTCACGGGAAATCAAACTTTCTAACATGACTTTTGAACTTCCCTCTTGTTGGTTGGAGGTTGCTCTTGATTTTTGCTTAATATTGGGGGTGGGAAAAAAACAACTTGTCTTCTGGAACTTAATTCACACCCTTTTTCCCTCTTCCTTTTCATGTTTCAACGTCATTGCAAAAAACAAACCCGCGTTTGTCTGGAAAGCAAGTCTCCTCATGCAAAAAGTTTGAATCCGCTTAACCTGTTTGCTTTGCTAACGGAGATAAAATACCAAAGCTGTTGAAAACTCCGTTGCCTGTTTTTTACGAGATGGGTAAAGTTACTAAACCACAGATGACAACATCTGCGCTGGTTCTTGTCCAAAAATTTTTCTTAGCTCACATGAAAAGGGCCACACCCGTTGCACGCTTATCGACAAGGCAGAAAAAGCTGCCAAACTTCCAATTTTATTCCCAGCCTGGATCTTCAAATACAATGAAGAAGGAGGGGGGGGGGGGAACTCACTTGACAATGCACGACTCCAAATTTAGAATAGAATTGCCGAGTTGGAAGGGACCTTGGAGGTCTTCTAGTCCAACCCCCTGCCCAGGCAGGAAACCCTACACCACTTCAGACAAAGGGTTATCTAACATCTTCTTAAAACCTTCCAGTGTTGGAGCATTCGCAACTTCTGGTGGCAAGTTGTTCCACTGGTTAATTGTCCTCACTGTTAAGAAATTAGTTCTAAATTGCTTCTCTCCTTGATGAGTTTCCACCCATTGCTTCTTGTCCTACCCTCGGGTGCTTTGGAGAATAGCTTGACTGCCTCTTCTTTGGGGCAGCCCCTGAGATATTGGAAGACTGCTATCATGTCTCCCCTGGTCCTTCTTTTCATTAAACTAGACATACCCAGTTCCTGCAACCGTTCTTGGTATGTTTTAGCCTCCAGTCCCCTAATCCTCTTTGTTGCTCTTCTCTGCACTCTTTCCAGAGTCTCCACATCTTTTTTACATCGCGGCGTCCAAAACTGGATGCAGGATTCCAAGTGTGGCCTTACCAAAGCATTATAAAGTGATATTAAACATGTCAAATGATTTTGATTCTATCCCTCTGTTGATGCAGCCTAGAACTGTGTTGGCTTTTTTGGCAGCTGCTGCTAGACACAGCTGGCTCCTATCTAAATGGTTGTCCATTAGGACTCCAAGATCCCCTTCATTTGGGGGAAGCACTTTTACATTTCAAACAGTTCTGCAAAGAAAAAAAGAACAGAAAACCGAAGAAAGAAATAGGAGGAAGTATATGTGTGTGTGTGTGTGTGTTTGCTTTTGGGTGTGGCTTTGGGATTTTCCCACTGATTTAATCTCTGAATTCCTCTGCCTGGGATTCTGGCTGGAATATAGAAACTTTATAAGGGAGAATTTAAACATTTGGTACTGTATATATTAATTTTAGCAAGGGAATGCATTTTGTTATATTTAAGTTACGGCTGGTTCTCTCCACAAACGCTTCTGAACTTGCTCGAGAGTCATGATTTAACCTGATTTTAATTAGATTTTTTTTTTTAAAGATTGCACAGGTAGTCCTCGATTTGCAATCATTCATTTAGTGACCATTCCACGTCGCGACAGCACTGAAAAAGTGACTTATGTCTGGTTTTTCTTACGTCTCCTGCAGCATCCCCGTGGTCACATGACTAAATTCGGGCGCTTGCCAACTGGCTCATATCAATCAATCAAAATAGGAGGGACCTTGGAGGTCTTCCAGACCTAACCCCTGTGCAAGCAGGAGACCCTCTACCATTTCAGACAAATTGGTTGTCCTTAAAAACTTCCAGTGTTGGAGCACCCACAACTTCTGGTGGCAAGTCGTTCCACTGATTAATTGTTCTCACTGTCAGGAAGTTTCTCCTTAATTCCAGGTTGCTTCTCTCCTTGATTAGTTTCCATCCATTCCTTCTTGTCCTGCCTTCAGGGGCTTTGGAGAATAAATGGACCCCCTCCTCTTCTTTGGGGCAGCCCCTCAAATATTGGAAGACTGCAATCATGTCCGCCCTAGTCCTTCCATTCACTAGACTAGACATACCTAATTCCTGGAGCCGTTCTTCATATGTTTTAGCCTCCAGTCCCCTCATCATCTTCGTTGCTCTTCTCTGCACTTTTTCCAAAGTCTCAACATCTTTTTTGTAATGTGGTGACCAAAACTGGATGCAGGATTCCAGGTATGGTCTTACATCACAGAACATTATATTATATTCCGGGACGCGGTGGCTCAGTGACTAAGACGCTGAGCTTGTCGATCGAAAAGTCGGCAGTTCAGCGGTTCGAGTCCCTAGTGCTGCGTAACAGGGTGAGCTCCTGTTCCTTGTCTCAGCTTCTGCCAACCTAGCAGTTCGAAAGCAGGTAAAAAAAATGCAAGTAGAAAAATAGGGACCGCCTTTGGTGGGAAGGGAACAGCGTTTTCCGTGCGCCTTTGGCATTGAGTCATGCCGGCCACAGGACCACGGAGACGTCTTCGGACAGTGCTGGCTCTTCGGCTTTGAAACGGAGATGAGCACCGCCCCCTAGAGTCGGGAACGACTAGCACATATGTCTGAGGGGAACTTTTACCTTTTTATATTATATTCCAGCGTCCCATGGTCGTGTGGTCCCTTTTTGCAACCTTCTGACAAGCAAAGCCAGATTCACTTAAAAACCATGTTATTAACTGCTGTGATTCACTTAACAACTGTGGCAGGAAGGGTCGTAGAGTGGGGCAAACCTCACTTAACGACTTTCTTGCTTAGCCATGGAAATTTTGGGCTCAGCTGTGCTCCTAAGGCCGATGACTAGCTATATATTTGAAGACATTCACAAATGTGTATGAATTGCCTTCCCGCACGATAAATTTAGTTGTGCTAACTGTGGTTAGTTTTGTGTGGTGTGGTGATGTGTCGCACAATCAGAGGCAAAATGTTTTCAACGCCGCAAAATCTGTCCGAACAGCTGCATGAGGTTAGATTGTTGTGATTTGTCTTAGTGCTGTGTTAGTACAGTTCATTACAAATGAACGGTGGACAAATGCACAATTATTTTGCACTTGGAGAGCATCAAGAATATTTGGGAGGAAACTTAAACCAGATGTTCCCCCAGATGTTTTGTGGTGAGGAGGTGGAAATCAGATTCACCCTTAAACAACAGGATATGAAATTAATATAGAATAGAATAGAATAGAATAGAATAGAATAGAATAGAATAGAATAGAATAGAATAGAATAGAAATATGGAATAGAAATGGAAAAGGAAAGGAAGGGACAAGAAGAGTAGAGAAGAGGAGAAGAGGAGAGGAGAGGAGAGGAGAGGAGAGGAGAGGAGAGGAGAAGAGAAGAGAATGAAATAGGAATAGAATAGAATAGAATAGAATAGAATAGAATAGAATAGAATAGAATAGAATAGAATAGAAATATGGAATAGAAATGGAAAAGGAAAGGAAGGGACAAGAAGAGGAGAGAAGAGGAGAAGAGAAGAGGAGAGGAGAGGAGAAGAGAAGAGAAGAGAAGAGAAGAGAAGAGAAGAGAAGAGAATGAAATAGAATAGAATAGAATAGAATAGAATAGAATAGAATAGAATAGAATAGAATAGAATAACAGAGTTGGAAGGGACCTTGGAGGTCTTCTAGTCCAGCCCCCTGCTCAAGCAGGAGAACCTATACCATTTCAGACAAGTGACCGTCCAGTCTCTTCTTAAAAACTTCCAATAATGGAGCGCCCATGATTTCTGGTGGCAAGCTGTTCCACTGGCTAATTGTCCTCGCTGTTAGGAAGTTTCTCCTTAATTCCAGGTTGCTTCTCTCCTTGGTTAGTTTCCATCCGTTGTTCCTTGTTTCTCATTCACTGCTTCGAGATTGCATTTGCAAAAGGCAGGTTGACTTGGAATAGTTGGTTTTTAAAACCATCCAGTTTTGGTCACCACAATGTAAAAAAAGATGCTGAGATTCTAGAAAGAATGCAGAGAAGAGCAACAAAGAGGATTAGGGGGCTGGAGGTGAAAACATATGAAGAACGGTTGCAGGAATTGGGTATGTCTAGTTTAATAAAATAAGGACTAGGGGAGACATGATAGCTGTCTTCCAATATTTAAGGGGCTGCCACAAAGAAGAGGCAGTCAAGCTATTCTCCAAAGCACCCGAGGGTAGGACAAAAAGCAACGGATGGAAACTAATCAAGGAGAGAAGCAACCTAAAAATAAAGAGAAACTTCATGACAGTTAGAACAATTAATCAGTGGAATGACTTGTTTCCAGAAGTTGTAAATGCTCCAACACTGGAAGTTTTTAAGAAAAGACTGGACATCCATCTCTCTGAAATGGTATAGGCTTTCCTGCTCGAGCACGGGGTTGGACTAGAAGACCTCCAAGGTCCCTTCGTTACTCTGAATTCTGAATCGAACTTCCACATCGGCCACTCCCAGATTCCTTGGGAAGGATTTGAGAGGATTAAAAAAAATGCCTGATCCAATCTAACCATCTCTCTGACTGTCTGACGAATCATGATAGTTAAAGTTATTATTATTATTATTTAATCTTTAGTGAGATTCACAGCCTTTGAGGCTGGTTAATAGTTCAGCAGCTCGAGTCCTAACCAAGGACCTAGGAACTGTTAAGGTATCGTCGGAGGATGTAAACTGTTCCAAGTAAGGTGGTTTTTTGTAGAGTCAAAATAATAATATTATTATTATTATTATTATTATTATTATTATTATTATTATTATTATTATTATTAGCTGAGTCTAGAGAGAATTCTATCTCCCCAGAGGAAATTCTAATTTATGGCTTATGTTTTCCATTTCCGATTTCAAGGTTAAGCAATAAAACAGAGGCAATCAAGGCTCATTTTAGTAACATTTCTGAAATTCAGATGACGTCGTAGACTTCATGCCCTGAATGAACAATGAGCGATTCCAGTCAACCATTCAAAAAGTGGGTATTTTCCTCAGAAAACTATTTTCATACAGAAGTTCCAGGAAATTGCTTCCTATATCCTTGCTAGTCAGATCTGAAGGAAGATGTTACGGCCTTGATTATGACCATAATTGTGCCCAAAAACAGTGACTTATGACCAGTTTTCACACTTATGACCGTTGCAGCATCGCCATGATGACGTGATCAAAATTCGAATGCTTGGCAACTGGCATGTACTTATGACGGTTGCATGGTCCCAGGGTCATGTGATCGGTTGGTTCCTGAGAAGCAAAGTCAATGGGAGAGCCGGATTTGCTTAGTGACTACAGTGGTTCGCTTAACAACGGTGGCCCAAAAGGTCGTGAAATGGGACAAAGCTCGGTGAGCAACTGCCTTGCTTAACGTGAATGAAATTTTGGACTCTGTTGCGGTCGTAGCTTGAGGACTACCTGTACTGTAAATGAAATGAATGAGCAAATAAATGACGTTGGGCTTTGAGGATCTACGTATTTATTTATTTAATTCATATCCCGCCTTTCTTATTTTTTTTTAAACAACTCGAGGCGGCGAACATATCTAATTCCCCCTATTTTCCTGACAAGAAGAAGCCTGTGAGGTGCGTTGGATTGAGAGAGAATCACTAGCCTAAAGTCACCCAACTGGCTTTCATGGCTAATGCAGGACTAGAACTCACCATCTCCTGGTGATTGGCCCAAAGTCACCTAACCAGCTTTCATATTTAAAGCGGGACTAGAACTCATCATCTCCTGGTGATTGGCCAACGGTCATTCAGCTGGCTTTCATGCCTAAGGCAGGACTAGAACTCACTGTCTCCTGGTGATTGGCCAATGGTCATTCAGCTGGCTTTCATGGCTAAAGCAAGACTAGAACTCATCATCTCCTGGTGATTGGCCCAAAGGTACCCAGCCAGCTTTCATATTTAAGGTGGGCCTATAACTCACCATCTCCTGGTGATTGGCCCAAAGTCACTCAGCCAGCTTTCATATTTAAGGCAAGACTAGAACTCCTAGTCTCCTGGTGATTGGCCCCCATATCACCCAGCCAGTTTTCATGGCTAAAGCAAGACTAGAACTCACCATCTCCTGGTGATTGGCCTAAAGTCACCCAGCTGCCTTTCATGCCTAAGGCAGGACTAGAACTTACTGTCTCCTGGTGATTTGCCCAAAGTCACCCAGCCAGCTTTCATATTTAAGGCGGGACTATAACTCACCATCTCCTGGTGATTGGCCCAAAGTCACCCAGCTGCCTTTCATGCCTAAGGTGGGACTAGAACTCACCATCTCCTGGTGATTGGCCTAAAGTCACCCAGCTTTCTTTCATGCCTAAGGCAGGACTAGAACTCACCATCTCCTGGTGATTGGCCCAAAGTCACCCAGCTGCCTTTCATGCCTAAGGTGGGACTAGAACTCACCATCTCCTGGTGATTGGCCTAAAGTCACCCAGCTTTCTTTCATGCCTAAGGCAGGACTAGAACTCACCGTCTCCTGGTGATTGGCCCACAGTCATCCACCCAGCTTTCAGACCTACGGTGGGACTAGAACTCCCAGTCTTCCCAGTTTTTCGCCTGGTACCTTCACCAATAGATCAAACAGGCTCTAATTTGGTCCAATTCAATCTCAGATTTAGCTGTGACGCAATGAGGGAGAAAGGCCCATTGTGTTTCTCATGGAAATAGCCGCTTGGGGGATAGAGTGTCCTTGAACAAATCGTTTGCCCACGTGCTTTACAGAAAATATCCAACAGTCCTCCATCAATCAATCAGATGAAAAAGAATTTGCTTTTGAAATGTATCAGAGAGGATTTCCTTCGCCGTAAATCAAGAGGTGGCATCTTGGCTCTTTTTTTAGCTATCGGGTGGCCAAATCGTTGGTGTAAATATTCCGCTTTTCATCAACCCTTGGGCTCTGCGATCTCCCTGGTTTCCTACATTTAAATCCCAACAGAAGCCATAATTTTACTCCGCTAAGTAAAATCCGAGCAATTGCTCGGCTTCTAAACATGTACCAAAAATTGCCAAACAAGAATAAAGAGTTGGAAGGGACCTTGGAGGTCTTCTAGTCCAGTCCCCTTCTCAAGCAGGAAACCCAATACATTTGACACAAATGGTTGTCCAGTCTCTTTCTTGAAAACCTCCAGTGATGACGCACTCACAACTTCTGGTGGCAAGCTGTTCCACTGGTTAATTGTCCTCGCTGTCAGGAAATCTCTCCTTAGTTCCAGGTTGCTTCTCTCCTTGATTGGTTTCCATCCATTGCTTCTTCTCCTGCCTTCAGGGGCTTTGGAGAAGAGGTTGACTCCCTCTCTTCTTTGGGGCAGCCCCTCAAATATTGGACGACTGCTATTTATTTATTTACTTATTTTATTTTATTATATTTCTATACCGCCCTTCTCCTGCGGGATTCAGGGCGGTGTACAGCCAGGATAAAACAAAGCATATAAAATTTAAAAACATTTAAAAAAAAAATTAAATAATTTTGGACCGAATTTAAAACAACCCAATTAAAACCAAAATAATAATAATAATAATAATTATTATTATTATTATTATTATTAATAATAATAATAATAATAATAATAATAATAATAATAATAATAATAATAATAATAATAATAATAATAATTTTATTTCTATACCGCCCTTCTCCCGAAGGACTCAGGGCGGTGTACAGCCCATTTAAAAACACAAGACAAAACAGTGATTAAAATTTAAAATGATTAAATAGATTTGGCTCAATTTAAAACCCCAGAAATTTAAAATACCCCAATTTAAAACTATTATGTTAAAAACTGAGAGGATGGGATCCTCTATCATGTCACCCCAAGATAAGTCCTTCTTTTCATTAAACTAGACATCCCCAAATCCACCAAAACAGATTTTATTGTTTGATGGCTTTTTCTACAGGTAATCCTCAATTTACAACCATTGTTTTAGTGGAAAAAGTGACTTATGACTTCCTATTAAAAGCAAAGAAGAACTGAATCTAAGAAGAAACTGGGCACTGCCATTTGTCTGGAACGGTATAGGGCCGTGAGGGTGAACCTATGGCACGCGTACCACAGGTGGCACACGGAGTCATAGCGGTGGGCACGCAAGTGTTGCCCTAGCTCAGCTCCGGCACGCATGTGCGCCCCGACCAGCTCATTTTTGGGCCTTCTGGGGCCACCAGAAGTCGGGAAATGAGCCATTTCCAGCCGCCGGAGCAGCTCCGGGGAGGAAGGTCATTTTCGCCCTCCCCAGGCTCCTAGAAAGGCTCTGGAGCCTGGGGAAGAGTGAAAAACGGGCCTTGCAGTCCCACCAGAAGTCGGTAAATGGGATGTTTCGGGTCTCTGGAAGGGTGGGGAAGGCTGTTTTTGCCCTCCCCAGGTTCCTACAAAGCCTCTGGAGCCTGGGGAGGGCAAAAAACAGGCCTACCGGGCCCACTGTGCCATCGCGTGCCAAAAGCGGGTGGAGCAAGGGGGGGTCGCACACGCATGAGCGGGGCGCATTGAATTATGGGTGTGGGCACACATGCCCACGACCCCTCCCTCCGCACTCCCCCTGCTTTTGGCATGCGACGGCAAAAAGGTTAGCCATCACTGGTATAGGGTTTCCTTCTAAGTTGTCTAAGCCCAAAATTTGGAGTCTGGTGGCAGAAGGTATTTTATTGCGGTTAGAGGAATGGAGGACTCTTCTCGTAAAATATCTCCGGACTGTCTCGATTGTATTTATGTCTGATATGCAAGCTACTTCATGCAAGAAGCCTTGTAAATAAAATACCTGAATTCCTCCTCTTACTAAATACGGCTATATTCGACATTATATTTGTTTGTGAAACTTGGCTGAATAAATCCCTCCCTGACTCCATTACTACAGTAAGAGATTATCATGTTTACCGGTCAGATCGTGAAATCCGTAGAGGAGGTGGTGTTGCTATCTTCTCCAAAAAGTCCCTACATTTAAAAAATATTCAAGTTACACGCGAACTTGCTTTTCCTGAGACCATCGTCTGCCACCTGTCCTTAAATACCACATTTCGATTCTTACTTTGTTACAGAGCTTCAGATGTTCTGTCCCGGCTACGGACCCCAAAGAATACAGCACCCACAAAGTTTGTACAAAACTTAATTTACTAAAATAACTTAGTCTTTTTCAAAACAAAGGCTGTTAATTAACTTTCTTAACAGCCTACAAGAATCCAAAGAATAAATAATCGTAATCTTACTATGACTGGCAGAAAGCCCAGAAGCAATTTGCAGAGAACTAAGATCAAGGCACGAAGGAGAGTGAACGAAGTTGTTCCCTACAACTTGCTTCAGTCGGAGTTCCTTCTTAAATAGGCTAAGGGAGTGGCCAATTAGCCGCAAGCCTTACTCTCGAGGAGACCTCCTCCTGAGGAGCCACTCCTGCCTTTTGGCAGCTCTGCGCGCCCGTGCATCGAGAAGAGGCTCCTCCTCTTCTTCCTCTTCACCCATGGAAGCTTCTGGAGGTTCTGAAGGCCCTGGCTGAATCCCCACCTCTGGCCCCACATCTTCTCCAGCCTCCTCACCGTCTGACTCGAGTGCCAGCTGCACAGGCTGCTGGCGCAGCATCACACCAGCCTCCTCGCTGTCGGAATCAGCTACAATCCGCACAGGCCACTGATGGGCCACAATAATTACGACGTTGAACATGCGAACAAGTTAACTTCACTACTGACCTGGGCAGCTTCCTGCCCACACCTAATTATCTTTCTTTGCCGTTTCCTCGTTGTCTCCTACTTGAATTATTCCCCTCCTTGGGGTTCATGGCAATGACCGCATCGTCTGCCAAAAGATTTGCATGGCTTTCTACCAGACAGGAGATGGTAATCTTTTAATTTCCACCCATTTCTTCCTGGGAGGGGAAGCTGGATGCATTAGGGGCACCCAAAGCTGGCTTCACAGTTTGTTAATTTAATAAAAATGAGTCAGGGCTCCTGTTATTGTTATCTTTAATCTCCATTTTTTAAAATCTAATTTCTTCCCCCTCTCAAAATGTAGGATTCTTATCTAAAGCAACCATCTCATTCATATATTCGGAAAGGGCACCGTTTGCCTCGCAGTGCTTACAAATAGAGGCACAAATCACCCACAGACACACAGTCACAAATACAGAAGCTGCTTGATATTCTATGATGCAACTCCTTGATGGGAAGAACGGTTGCCAGGAATTGGGTATGCCTAGTTTAATGAAGAGAAGGACCAGGGGAGACAGGATAGCAGTCTTCCGATATCTCAGGGGCTGCCCCAAAGAAGAGGGGGTCAAGCTATTCTCCAAAGCCCCTGAAGGCAGGACAAGAAGCAATGGATAGAAATTTATCAAGGAGAGAAACAACCTGGAATTAAGGAGGAATTTCTTGACTGTGAGGCAACTTCTGGTGGCAGGCTGTTCCACTGATTAATTGTTCTCCCTTTCAGGAAATTTCTCCTTAGTTCTAAGTGGCTTCTCTCCTTGATTAGTTTCCATCCGTTGCTTCTTTTTCCTGCCTTCAGGTGCTTTGGAGAAGAGCTTGACTCCCTCTTCTTTGGGGCAGCCCCTGAGATATTGAAAGACGGCTATCATGTCTCCCCTGGTCCTTCTTTTCATTAAACCAGGTTGCATAGCCATTTGTCCAAAAGGGTACAGGGTCTTCTGCTTGAACAGGGAGTTGGACTAGAAGACCTCCAAGGTCCCTTCCACCTCCGTTATTCCATTATTCTGATTTCCTCTTCTACAGTCCCGCACAGCCTTCCTTTCCGTGTGTTTTTATAGCTGCAGCTCAGCCTGTCCCAGCTGGTTTCCAACGGCGCACCCTCAGAGAAACTCATTAATTTTGTTAATTGAAAACACATATATTTGGAGTTTCGTCTGTGCGACTTCCATGCCAGGTTGCAGAAACAGCTGCTATTCTGCCTGCATGTTGAAAAGCAGTAAAATGAGGCTTAAAAAAAAAAAAAAGTGTGTTAAATTCTGGCTTGTCAATAAATCCACAAAATATTTAATGAGTCTGCGGAAACCGAAAAGAGCAGCATTGAAAAATTGCATTGTTACGCCTGGATGACAGAAAATGGAAAGAGAGTTTACGCCTCTCCTATTAGTTTGCTCGCTCGCAATGTTTGAACGCCCAAGGTTAACTTTAATGCAGACCTCAATAAAATGGAGCCTTCAAAACGGAGCGGCATCAACCATTGGTCCTGCGCAATCCGTAGGTAGCCGTCCATTTACGGCTACCGTTGAGCCCAACATTTATGTTGCTTCTATCAGAAATGGATTAAGTGAGTTTTGTCCCATTTTATGACTTTTCCAGCCATGTTTGTGAAGCGAATCACTGCGGTTGTGAAATTAGTAACACGGTTACACCACACTTGGGATACGGCATCCAGTTTCGGTTGCCAAGTTATAAACCAGATGTTGGGACTCTGGAAAGAGTGCAGAGAAGAGCAATAAAGAGGATTAGGGGACTGGAGGGTCAAACATACGAAGAACGGTTGCAGGAACTGGGTATGTCTAGTTTAATGAAGAGAAGGACCAGGGGAGACATGATAGCAATCTTCCAATATCTCAGGGGCTGCCCCAAAGAAGAGGGAGTCAAGCTATTCTCCAAAGCACCCGAGGGTAGGACAAGAAGCAATGGGTGGAAACTCATCAAGGAGAGAAGCAACTTAGAACTAAGGAGAAATTTCCTAGCAGTGAGAACAATTAATCCGTGGAACAACTTTCCTCCAGAAGTTGTGAATGCTCCAACACTGGAGGATTTTAAGAAGATGTTGGATAACCATTTGTCCGAAGTGGTGTAGGGTTTCTTGCCTAAGCAGGGGGTTGGACTAGAAGACCTCCAAGGGTCCCTTTCAACTCTGTTATTCTGTTATTTCTCTTCTCTTCGGCTCTTGTCCAGGGTCTGCCACGTCCATCCTCCACACTTTTTATTTATCTTTCTTATCGACAATAGTTAAACCCGGGATATTATGTGGCAGGAGCTTATCTGTTTGAATTCTAAAGTCCCAGAGCAAATTTAACTTCTTCCTTTTCTATGACTTTCTCTATTTTTACG
Organism: Arizona elegans; assembly: GCA_022577455.1. Classification (NCBI taxonomy): domain Eukaryota; kingdom Metazoa; phylum Chordata; class Lepidosauria; order Squamata; family Colubridae; genus Arizona; species Arizona elegans. The sequence goes on along the minus strand of JAKOOJ010000025.1, from coordinate 3,216,628 downwards.
GTCCCCCCCCCCCCGCCCCAGTTCTTGCTTGCAGGCAAGTGATATTTCTTGCAGATCTTCCAATGCAGCATTGTTGCTACTTTCTCATGCCGCTGCTTGTAATCAATCTCGGCGATCTTACAGTTTACCAGGTAGTCCACTGTTTTGTTTTGTTTTGTGCAGAGACAGCCCTTCCTTGCTGTCTGTTGCCGTCTTCTCAATTCTGGCTTCTATGACACTTTGGCACAGTTATCCAGATGTTCCTACCGGATTTGGCATTCTAGTCTGCCTATCGAGTCATCGTTGTCATTATTGTAGTTTTTCACACCAGTTGGCCAGATTGGATTTGCCGTTTTTATATTCACTTATCAATTCCTTCCCAAGGATAGGAAGATGTTCTTATTTGATGGTGTTAAAATTAATATGGCATTATGCACAGCCAGCCAGATGTTTAGACTAGGTTGGCCATTTATATTATTATAATATAGTCCTCGACTTACGACCATAATTGAGCTCAAACATTCTGTGGCTAAGCAAGACCATTGTTAAGTGAGCTTTGGTCCATTTTACGAGCTTTCTTGCCGCCGTTGTTAAATGAATCGCTGCTGTTGTGAAGTTAGCAAGACGGACGTTAAGTGAATCCGGCTTTCCCCCCCCACTGATTTTCCTTGTCAGAATGGCCGCAAAAGGAGATTATGTGACCCTGGAGTAGTGCAACCGTCATAAATAGAAGCCAGTTGCCAAGCGCCAGAAATTTGTTCATGTGTGACCATTGGGGGATGCTGCAATGGTCACAAGTGTGAAAAACAGTCGTAAGTCATATTTGTAATAGTCACCGCACTAACAACTGCAGTTGTTCACTTAAAAACTGTGGCAAGAAAGGTCGTAAAACAGAGCAAACCTCACTTAAAAACTCTCAGCTGTGGTCATAAATCAACAACTTACCTGTACAGAATACAGAATAACAGAGTCGGAAGGGACCCTGGAGGTCCTCTAGTCCAACCCCCTTCTCGAGCAGCAGACTCTGTACCTGTGATGGCAAACCTTTGGCATGCGTGGCACATGGAGCCATATTGGTGGGCACACAAGCTCAGCTCCTTTCTGCGCCCACCGGAAGTAGGGAAACAGGCTGTTTCTGGCCTCTGGAGGGCCTGGAGGGTGTGGGGAAGGCCCGTTTTTTGCTCTCCCCGGGCTCCTAGAAAGGCTCTGGAGCCTGGGGAGAGCAAAAAACCGGGACTTCTGGTCCATTGTGCCATCACGTGCCAAAAGCAGGGGGAGTGCAGGTGTGGGGTGCAGGGTGCATAGAATTATGGATGTGGGTACCTGCCCATAATTGCACGTGTGGGCACGTGTGACCCCCTCCCCCACTTTTGGCACGAGATGGCAAAAAAACATCACTGCCCTATACCCTTTGAGACAAACAGCTGTCCAGTCTCTTCTTAAATTCAGTTCTTTTCATTTTTATTTTTATTTTTTGCTTTTAATGAGACACGGCAGCGTTTTACAACTGAGCGGTCAGTGCAAAATGATTTTTAAGGATTTATTTATTTCTTTATTCCATTTCTATACCGCCCTTCTCCCGAAGGACTCAGGGCGGTGAACCGTTAAAATAACATACGTATAAAATGTGAATATAAGATGATTAAGCCAATTTGGTTCATCGGTTAAGAATTTTCAACATAAAGATTTAGAAAAATTAGAAGAGATTTATGGCTTGGTGAAAGAGGAAGGTCTTAAGTGCACAACGGAAAGTACGAAGATCTGGGATCATTCGTATCCCTGGGGGTAACCTATTCCAAAGGATAGGTGACCCCACAGAAAAGGCTCTTTCCCTGGGAACCACCAGTCGACATTGCTTTAGTGATGGCACCCTGAGGAGGCCCACCCTGTGAGAGCGTGCTGGTTGGTGGGAGGTTATTGGTTGCAGAAGGTGGTCTCATAGGTACCCAGGTCCTAAGCCATGGAGCACTTTAAAGGTAAGAACCAACACCTTGAAGCGCACCCGGAAGACCACCGGGAGCCAGTGCAGCTCGCGTAGGAGAGGTGTTACATGTGAGCGTCATGTCGCTCCCAATATCACATTCTGGACCAGTTGGAGCCTCCGCGTGCACCTCAAGGGGAGCCCCATGTAGAGAGCATTACAGTAGTCCAGACGGGAAGTGATGAGGGCATGAGTGACCGTGCGTAAGGAGTCCCGATCTAGAAAGGGTCGCAACTGGCGAATCAGGCGAACCTGATAAAAAGCCCCCCTGGCCACGGCCGTCACATGCTCTTCTAAAGACAGCCGCGTGTCCAAGAGGACGCCCAAGTTGCGAGCCCTCTCCGTGGGGGCCAATGACTCGCCCCCAATAGTCAGCGATGGTATCAGCTGGTTATATCGGGACGTCGGAAGCCACAGCCACTCGGTCTCGGAAGGGTTGAGTCGGAGCCTGTTTCTCCCCATCCAATATTGATTGACAATATGGATTTACAATTATGGGTTTTTTTAAAAAATGGAAAGGAGGAAGCATAACGTGAACGAAAGCTGACATTTCTGAAGCTTCCCAGCTGCTTAATGGGTGCTGTAACGAGATGGCACTAATTCGAAGGATGCCTCATGCAAAATGCATCGCGTTCATCCGGTCAGGATGTTGGCACCGGCAGCCCAGAAATTGTCCGCTATATTTTCCTTACGCCAGTCGAGAAAGGCAGCTTTCATTCCGGCGGCACCTTCCGCCTTTAATTAAATGCAGGGAGTCCTCGACTTACGACCAAATTTTGAGCCCTAAATTTCCCCGTCGTTAAGTGAGACATCAGTGAATTGAGTTCGGCCGCATTTTACCACCTTTCTTGCCACGTTTGTGAAGGGAATCGCTGTAGATGGTAAGTTGGCCACAGGGTTTGTTAAGCGAATCTGGCTTCCCCGTTGATTTTGCTCATCGGAAGGTTGCAAAAGGGAATCACACGACCCTGGGATGGTCATTAAGTATGAACCGGTTGCCAGTTTTGATCACATGACCACGAGGAATGCTGCAACGGTCATAAGTGTGAAAAATGGCCATAAGTCACTTTTTTTCAGTGCCGTTGGGACCTCGAACGGTTGCTAAGCAAACAAGGTCTATCTGTAAACATATTTTAATTCGTGTGTCCAGGAGTGGGTGAGTTCGAGTCCAGCCTTGGGAATGAAAGCCGCTGAGTGATTTTGGGCCAATCACCAAGAGACAGTGAATTCTAGTCCCGCCTTAGGGATGAAAGCCGGTTGGGTGACTTTGGGCCAATCACCAGGAGACAGTGAATTCTAGTCCTGCCTTAGGGATGAAATCCAGTTGGGTGACTTTGGGCCAATCATCAGGAGATGTTGGGTTCTAGTCCCGCCTTAGGGATGAAAGCCAGCTGGGTGAATTTGGGCCAATCGCCGGGAGACGGTGAGTTCTAGTCCCGCCTTAAGCATGAAAGCTGGTTGGCTGACTTTGGGCCAATCACCTTCTCTCAGCCCAGCCCACCTCGCAGGATTGTTGTTGTGGGGAAACAAAGCAAACAATGTTTGCTGCTTTGCATTATTTAGAAAAATAATAAAAGGCAGGAGATAAATAAATGAATAATTTCGGGGTGCTACCGTTTTAATTTCTGGATTGTCCCTTTAATGAATTTGTAAATAGCTACCCAATCTTAGAAATGGAGGGGAAATTAGAAATCCTTTAAAATCCCTCTCCTTTGGGAGAAAAGAAAAGAGCCAGGAGGAGGAAGAAAAACTCACACGAAAGGTAAATATAAAAAGGACAGTTCGGGTAGTCCTCGACTTACAACAGTTCATTTAGTGACCATCCAAAATTACAATAGCATTGGAAAAAGCGACTTATCACACTTACGACCGCTGCAACCTGATCCCCAGGGTCACGTGATCAAAATCCAGACGCTTGGCAGCTGACTCATATTTATGACGGTCACAGTGATCCCCTTTTGCGACCTTCTGACAAGCAAAGTCCATGGGGGAAGCCAGATTCGCTTAACAACCCTGTTACTCGCTTAACGACTGCAAGAGATTTGCCTAACAACCATGCAAAAAAAAAAAACAAAACCCAGCTTAACAGCTGCAGTGATTCACTTAATAAACGTGGCAAGGAAAGTTGCAAAATGGGGCAAAACTCACTTAACAACGGTCTCACTCAGCAACGGGAATTTTAGCCTCCATGGTGGTCGTAAATCAAGAGCTACCTTTATTCTCCCCATCCCATAAATAACCTGATCTGGGGATAAGTAAATAGATTTTGCACCCTGTCCGAATTTGAGCACAGGTGTCCTTGTTGAAGAAAATAAATATCTTCTTATTGAAGAAAGAATGAATGGATGTTTTTTTTAATCATTTGCAAATCAAATTTTTGATCGTTAACATTTCATTTCCTCTCGTGCAACGCACCAAAACCAGAAAAAATATTAAAAAAAAAAAAAACCAAATTAAACAAACATCTCCTTTATGCTCGGCTACATCCGTCAATCTATTAATTCACTGGGCCTCCCTGAATTAAAATCCCCTTTGCTGTACATGCCTGCTTCTAACAGAGGCCGTAATTGGATATTCAGCTTCTATTATTTCAAACGAGGAACATTTACACAAAGCGAGGCTCCTTCGTTTTAAAGATAAATACATTCCTGCTAATAGCAGGTTAAAAAAAGCCAGGCAGGATTGGAGCCAAGTCCTTATTTCCCTGTTAATTAGTCTAGCTTCACAATTAAAAATAGTAACAGGCGGTTCTCTGCATGATGTAAAAGTTCTGTTCCAGGATAAACTCATTTTTAAACATGTGTGTGTGTGTGTTTGTGCCACAAGGGTGGGCAGAATCGTAGTCATTTGTCCAGAATGGGATATAGCAGTGATGGCTAACCTTTTTGCCTTCGCGTGCTCCCCTCGCTTTTGTCCTGCGACGACAAAAAGGTTACTGGTGGGCCCGGTAGGCCCATTTTTCGCCCTCCCCAGGCTCCAGAGGCTTTCTTGGAGCCTGGGGAGGGCGAAAACAGCCTCCCCCACCCACCTCCAAGGCCCTCTGGAGGCCAGAAACAGCCCATTTCCCTACTTCCGGTGGGCCCTGAAGGCCCATTTTTTGCCCTCCCCAGGTTCCAGAGGCTTTCTTGGAGCCTGAGGAGGGTAAAAACGGCCTTCTCCACCCCTCCGGAGGCCAGAAACGGCCCATTTCCCTACTTCTGGTGGGCCCTGAAGGCCCATGTTTTTTGCCCTCCCCAGGTTCCAGTGGCTTTCTTGGAGCCTGAGGAGGGTAAAAACGGCCTTCCCCACCCCTCCAGAGGCCGGAAACAGCCCATTTCCTGACTTCCGGTGGGCTCAATAGGCCCGAAAATCAGCTGGCCGGCGCGCGCATGTGTGCTGGAGATGAGCTAGGCAATGTTCGCGTGCCCACAGATATGGCACAACATGCCACCTGTGGCACGCATGCCATAAGTTCGCCATCATGGGGATATAGAGTCTCTTGCTTGAGTAGTGGGTTGGACTAGAAGACCTCCAAGGTCCCTTCTAACTCTGTTATTCACTTAATAACCGCATTGCCTAGCAACAAATGCACCAATTCAAATTGTGTTTATAAATCAAAAAGCCCCTGAATTCCAGTTAATGATCCATGTCCTCTTTTAATATAAGACTATTTCTTTTCTGTTGTTATTCTGTTAAAGGCCAGCTATGCAGGCCATTCAGTGGCTGAAATTGCCACTTTAAAGCAGTGATTCTCAACTTTTATCAACTTGAAGATATGTGGACTTCAACTCCCAGAATTCCCCAGCCAGCACAGCCATTGCTAGGACTTCTGGGAATTGAAGTCCACCCATCTCTAAATTGCCACGCTTGGAAAGTACCATTCTGGGCTGTACCACTTGAATCAGCACCGATCAGCCTTGCCTATTTGTTTTTTTTTATAATTTTTTTAAAAAAATTTAAAACAAACAAACATACATTTTTTTCTGAATAGAGTCATTGACCGAGTCAAAATTCACACAGCTTATTTTCCCCCCAATTTAATTTATGTATTTCAATTTCTGCCATTGTATCCCTTCTACTTTTCCCTTTTCATCTCTATTTTATATTTTATATTTATTTTTATTTTTTTATTTTATTTCGAATTTATATACCGCACCTTCTCCAGAGGGACTCAGGGCGGTGTACAGCCAGATAAAAACATACAATTCAATCATTAAAAACAATTAAAAGGATATATATTAATTTGGCCCCAATTTAAAATAACAAACCAATTAAAAATATTTTAAAAATATGTTAAAAAATATGTTAAGCCAGCCCGGCTTGCTGAAAAAAGAAAGTTTTAAGGGCACGGCGGAAGGCACCAAGGTCTTGGATTCTCCTTACCCTTATATATAATCAGTAGTGCTATCCGCCCTAACCCCCTCATCTTAATCTTATTTCATTTCATTCTTTTATTTCTCCCTTTATCACATATATTTTTCAGTATTTCTTTATTTGATTTATTTATTTATTTAGCGTATGGTTGGTCACACACACCATATTCGATTGAAACCCTTTAATTTAACCGCAATCCTTTTCATATTTCACATTTATATCTTTAATCTCCATTGTTTCCCAAAGGTGGACCAGATTATCGTATCCTATTTCCTTTTACCATTTTAACAATATATTTCTTCAAATTTGTTTTCCACATCACCTTTTTTTAAAAAAAATAAAATAATACAAATATCTTGCCTATTTGAAGGTGTCAATCGGCCTTTGCCGGCTGGGGGATTCTGGGAATTGAAGTCTGCACATCTTCAAATTTCTGAGGCTGAGGAACATGGATTTAAAAACTGGGCCTGGGAACCAGTAGTACAGTGTTTCTCAACCTTGGAAGCTTGAAGATGGATGGACTTCAACCCCCAGCGCTGCTGGCTGGGGGATTCTGGGAGTTGAAGTCCACCCATCTTCAAGCTACCAAGGTTGAGAAAGCATTGCAATAATGGGCTTCAATTTCAGCCGCTACCGGTTCGCTTGGGGTTGCTCGCGGGCATGCAACACTTCTGCACATGCACAGAAGCTTCTGCACATGTGCAGAGACGTCCAGGTGGGTGGGCGGAGCTTCTTGCTGCCGCCGCAGATTCGGCGAACTGGTAGCAACCCACCACTGCTGGGAACAGACCAGAGACCGGTGAAGTCACCTCTGCAGGAGCCAAAGAAATGTGAAAAGCACGGAGAGAGGTTTGGTGTGGACAGGTTACCAGTCAAGCGAGCAGAATGACCCGGCCTCCGGAGCGGATCCAGTTCCTTCTCAATTGTTGGTTCTTAATTAGTGACTTGGCTGGGCATTTCATGGACATGGGAATCCGATCTAGACTCTATTCATGCCAGGCTCCGGGCTTCTGCGTCCGATGAATGTCCTTATTGAAAGCTCGCCTCTGGGTGGGGAAACTGGAATTTAAAGGGAACAAAAGAGTTACTTCTGGGTGAGAAAACAGGGAGAAAGAGAGAGAGGAAGAAAGAAAGAAAGAAAGAAAGAAAGAAAGAAAGAAAGAAAGAAAGAAAGAAAGAAAGAAAGAAAGAAAGAAAGAAAGAAAGAAAGAAAGAAAGAAAGTAGAGCATTAGAAAAAAGTAAACTATGGATAGATAATACATAGAAAAGTGGGGAGAGGTGAGAGAAAGATTAGAGGGGAAGTTACAAAAAAGAAAAAGAAAAAACTAAAAGAGAAGAGAAGGAGCGAGAGAGAATCCACCCATCCATTGATTCAATCTTTCATCTAGCTGTCCATCCACCCATCCATGCATCTGTCCAATTATTCGCTCCTTCCTTTATCCATCCATCCAATCATTCACCCATCCATTCATTGATTTATTCATCCATCGATCAAATCATCCATCCATGCAATCATCCATCCATCCATCCATCCATCCATCCATTTGTCCATCTATCCATTGATCCACCCATCCATCCATTTATTCATCCATCCATCCATCCATCTATCCATCCATTTAGTCATCCATCGAACAAATCATCCATCCATTCAATCATTCATTTATCCATCCATCCATCCATGCAACCATCCATCTATCCATTTATCCATCCATTTATCCATCTATCCATTGATCTACTCATCCATCCATTTATTCATCCATCCATCCATCCATTTATTCATCCATTGATCAAATCATCCATCCATTCAATCATTCATTTATCCATCCATCCATTTGTCCATCTATCCATTGATCCACCCATCCATCCATTTATTCATCCATCCATCCATCCATCCACCCATTTATTCATCCATCGATCAAATCATCCATCCATTCAATCATTCATTTATCCATCCATCCATCTATCTATCCATTTATCCATGTATCCATTGATCCACTCATCCATCCATTTATTCATCCATCCATCCATCCATCCATTTATTCATCCATTGATCAAATCATCCATCCATTCAATCATTCATTTATCCATCCATCCATCCATTTATCCATGTATCCATTGATCCACCCATCCAGCCATTATTCATCCATCCATCCATCCATCCAGTGATTAAATCATTTATTCATCCTTTCTTCCCTCCTTCCCACCCTCCATCTTGTCCCCATTCTTTACTTGTCCAGCATTAGGTCTCCTCTCATTACTCTTGAATCAAGAAAATTTTACCCACCACTTAAACTTAATCATATCAAATGTATGGGAACAATATGCATTTATCTCTCACTCCTGATCTGATCCTTCTTAGTTCCTTCAAACTCTTTCTCTCTTATTGGATGATTGACTGATTGATTGGATTTGTAAAGACCACCCAACTCCAAGGAAAATTCTTAAAGTAAGTTTCTGATCATCGTAAATATTCCTCTCAAGAATAAATTGAGGATTCTGGCATACTCAGTTGCCTTAATATATTCTACTTTCCAGCATGATCCATACAATGAACGGTATAACTCTGGCCATTAAAGCAAAGGCACAGCTCCTCCTTGTATTTTATTGTTCCCTCCCTCTCTAGCTGTCTCTTAAACCATCTGGAGTCCCTGTTTCTTTTTTCTGTCCAGATACAGGTAGTCCTCAATTTACAACCATTCATTTAGTGACTGTTTCAAGCCACAACAGTACTAAAAAAAGTGACTTATGAGTTATGACCATCTATGGAGATTCTCCGTCATCGAGGTTATGGTTGTCCCAAAGGAGCTTTTTCAAATGGCAACTGGACTTCCTTTGTTTTTCTTTGAAGACGTTTCACTTCTCATCCAAGGAGCTTCCTCAGTTCTGACTGAACGGCCTTCGTTTTTCCTTGAAGACGTTTCTCTTCTCATCCAGGGAGCTTCTTCAGTTCTCACTGTATGGTCTTTGCTTTTCCTTGAAGACATTTCGCTTCTCATCCAAGAAGCTTCCTCAGTTCTGACTGAATGGTCCTTGTTTTTCCTTGAACACATTTTGCTTCTCACCCAAGAAGCTTCCTCAGTTCTGACTGAACAGCCTTCGTTTTTCCTTGAAGACATTTTGCTTCTCATCCAAGAAGCTTCCTCAGTTCTGACTGAACGGCCTTCGTTTTTCTCTGAAGACATTTCACTTCTCATCCAAGAAGCTTCCTCAGTTCTGACTGAACGGCCTTTGTTTTTCCTTGAAGACGTTTCGCTTTTCACCCAAGAAGCTTCCTCAGTTCTGACTGAACGGCCTTCGTTTTTCCTCAAAGACGTTTCGCTTCTCACCCAAGAAGCTTCTTCAGCTTCTTGGATGAGAAGCAAAACATTTTCAAGAACTGAAGAAGCTCCTTGGATAAGAAGCGAAAGGTCTTCAAGGAAAAAAAAAACAAAGAAAATCCAGTTGCCTTTTGAAAAAGCACCCTTGGGGTGACTTATGACTGTTTTTAACACCTACGACGGTTGCAGCAACCCCATGGTCATGTGACCCAAATCCACATTTTTGGCAACTGACTCATATTTATGACCGTTACGGTATCCTGGTCCCCTTTGTTTCCCATTCTGTTATTCCATTATTCTGTAGTGTTCCAATATCTAAGGCAGGGATCGGCAACCTGGGGCTCTGGAGCCGCATGTGGCTCTTTTACTCCTCTGCAGCGGCTCCCTGTCACTCAAAATATGCGTCACAACCGCCAATGTGCGACACCGGCCGGCACGCAACTTATTGAGCTTTTCAACCCCCCAGTAGGCCAGCCGTGGATAAATCCAAGAAAAGAAGAGTTTCAGAAGAAAATAGAACGTTTAATTCAACTATATATGCTAGTTTTGTGGCCGCTCCAGAAATTGTCAGGCACAGGAAAGGTTTTGTGGCTCCCGGTGTTTTCTTTTGTGTGGGAAACGGATCCAAATGGCTCTTTGAGTGTTTAAGGTTGGAGACCGCTGGTCTAAGGGGTTGACACAGAAGTGGGGCCTTTCACGCATGCGCCTTGCTTGTGCGCATGGCCTCAAAAACATACTTAAATAGGACGGCATAGTGCCGGTGTGTGTGTGTGTGTGTGTGTGTCGGGCCCACCCATGATTTCCGCTATCAGTTCACCTGAATTGGTTCGAACCGGCTGAATACCGGTTGACACAAAGAAAAGGGAGTCATGTTATTCTCCAAAGCCCCTGAAGGCAGGAGAAGAAACAACAACGGAGGGAAACTCATCAAGGAGAGAAGCAACCTGGAATTAAGTGAGAAATGTCCTGACAGTGAGGACAATTAACCAGTGGAACAGCTTGCCACCAGAAGTTGTGGGAGCTCCAAAACTCTTTAAGAAGAGATTGCACAGCCATTTATCTGAAATGGTATGGGGCAGTGGTGGGTTTCAAAATTTTTTTGCTACCGGTTCTGTGGTTGTGGCTTGGTGGGCGTGGCAGGGGAAGGATACTGTAAAATCTTCAGTCCCATCTCACTCCAGCGGAAGGATACTGTAAAATCTCCATTCCCTCCCCAATCCATTTCATTCAATTTCATTTTATTTAATTTGTATACCGCCCTACTCCCGAAGGACTCAGGGTGGTGAACAGGCACAGAATAAAACACGTAAAATACAAAAATTAAGAGCAGAAATAAAATCGAATTAAATCAATTTAGCCCAAACCCCAGGTTAAGAGCAAATTAAATCCAGGGGAAGGTTACTGCAAAATCCCCATTTCCTCCCAATCAGCTGGGACTCGGGAGGCAGAGAGTAGATGGGGATGGGGCCAGTCAGAATTTTTACTACCGGTTCTCCGAACTACTCAACATTTCCGCTTCCGGTTCTCCAGAACTGGTCAGAACCTGCTGAGACCCACCTCTGGCATGGGGTCTCCTGCCTGAGGAGGGGGTTGGAATGGATGACCTCCAAGGTCCCTTCCAACTCTCTCATATTCTGCATTCTTAACCATTCAGTCTTTTCCGTGTGCATTTGACACATTGCGGTCAGTGATTTAATTGCCTTTTTGCCTGCAGCTTTAAACAGTTGAAGGATAATTATCCGTGTGGGTGTTTTTGTGTTTGACCATTGCTTTATGGCTGGCCTTTTTCACTTTCTCCTGTCCTTGATTCCTGAAATATATATATATATATATATATATATATATATATATATATATATATATATTCTCTCTCTCTCTCTCTCTCAATGCTTGTCATTCAACATTCCCAGGAGTAAAAGATTTCTCTATAGTGTTTTCGTTGGCTTTTAACTGCATTTCCTTCTATGACCTCCCTTTCATAATTACTGTTACGGGTGGTCCTCGGCTTCCGACCACAACTGAGGCCAAAATTTCTGTTGCTAAGGGAGACAGCTTTGTCCTATGTTATGACCTTTCTTGTTAAGCGAATCACTCCAGTTGTTAAGTTAGGAAGATGGTCGTTAAGTGTGTCAGGAGGTCGCAAAAGGGGGATCACGTGACCCCGGGGACTCTGCATCCGTCATAAATGCGAGTTTATTGCCAAGCGTCTGAATTTTGATCAGGCTGCAGCATCTGGGGGATGTTGCAACGGTCGTAAGTGTGAGAAACGGTCATAATTCCCCCCTTTTCAGTGTCCTTTTGACTTCGGTCACTAAACGAACTGCCGTAAATAGAGGACTACCTATACTGAATATTTCTATTCTTTTTTTTTTCTCTTATTTCTCTGATCTTTCTAAGATGTTCTTCTTTTCTGGCATTGCTCTGTTTGTTGACGTCCTTAACTGAGACCCCCGGAGGCTGAAAATCTGCGATTCGTCATGCATCCTTCGTCTTAACGAAGATTTTAATCTTCTTCCCTCTCTTTCATCTTTCCTTTTCTGGAGGCCACGTCTCCTGTTTTGCTTTTCGAGAGGTCCCGTCTTGTCTTCCCATCCAGAAGCTCCTCAGATGCTCTTTCACATGGGCCGAACTTTGCAAATCTGTTTATTTGTTCTAATATTCCGACTGTTTATCTTACAGGTTCAGTCTTTCTGATGTGTCCCGTCCCCCCACTTCCCTTCCCATCCCTTTTTTTAAGGGTAACCCATCTATTTAACCCCTATCGATCTCGGTCTGAGGGGTCCTTGGTGGTCTCTGAGCATGGTGGGTTTTTTTGAAGACTAGCACTGATGACGTTAGCTAGTTGGGTCATGAAATGTCTGCAAGAAAACTGCCAAGCTCAGAGAGCAACAAGGATCCTACAGTCGTTGTCCTCCTCCTCCTCCTCCTCCTTTACTGCCACCACCACCTCCTCCTCCTCCTCCTCCTCTTCCTCCTCTAACCCTCCCTTCCTTCTACCACTGATGATGTTACCTAGTTGGGTCCTGAAATGTCTGCAAGAAAACCACCAAGCTCAGAAAGCACCAAAGACCACCCAGTCCTCTTCCTCCTCCCCTCCTCCTCCTCCTAAAACTCCCTGTCTTCTAACACTGATTATATTATCTAGTTGGGTCATGAAACATCTCCAAGAAAACAACCCAGCTCAGAGAACACTAAGGACGCCAGATTTCTTCTTCTTCTTCCTCTTCTTCCTCTTCCTCTTCCTCTTCCTCTTCCTCTTCCTCTTCTTCTTCTTCTTCTTCTTCTTCTTCTCCTTCTCCTTCTCCTTCTCCTTCTTTCTTCTTCCCCTCCTCCTCCTCCTCCTCCTCCTCCTCCTCCTCCTCCTCCTCCTCCTCCTCCTCCTCCTCTTCTTCTTCTTCTTCTTCTTCTTCTTCTTCTTCTTCTTCTTCTTCTTCTTCTTCTTCTTCTTCTTCTTCTTCTTCTTCCTCTTTTACCTCCTCCTCCTCCTCTTCCTCCTCCTCCTCCCTGTCTTCTTCACTAACCCAACTCCCTTCTACCACTGATGACGGACCCTAGTTTGGGTCCTGAAATACCTGGAAAAAAAAACCACTCGTCTTAGAGAGCACGAGGGACCCCACTACGCCAAGTACATAAGAGCCTTGGTGGCGCAGCAGACTAAAGTGCTGTTAAAGTAGCACTTAGTTGCCAGCTGCCTGCAATTACTGCGAGTTCAAATCTCACCAGGCTCAAGGTTGACTCAGCCTTCCATCCTTCCAAGGTAGGTAAAATGAGGACCCGGATTGTGGGGGCAATAAAATGACTTTGCATAAAAAAGAACATCGCTTGGGGCGGGGTGGGGGGCGAAAGCCCTACTAAGCAGGTATATACGAAAGTATGAAGGCTATTACTTAACGCATTGTAAGCCGTCCTGAGTCTCCGGAGAAAGGGCGGCATATATAAATCGAACCAATAAATAAATAAAATAAATATATTCTCCTTTATCGATGGTGGCCTCTTCCACCCTCTGCACCTGGAAGCCTCCCTGGCCCTTAAGATTGTATTTCTCCATCTTCTGCTTCCGATGACATGGATGATTTGATTCCAGGACCACATCTGTTTGGGTCATTTCTTCTGCCGGGAGCAGATGTGGGCCGTAAATAACTCCCAGCAAAACTCACAGAAGCTCTTTCTCCTGCGTTATTCCTTCCGTGATGACTTCCTCACTAGATTTTTATCCTGTCTTTATTATTTGATTACTTTGCAAGTAACTCTAGGCGACAATCGGGCCTAATACTTCTTCCTCCTCTTTTTTCCCCCTGCGCCAACAACCCTGTGAGGTGGGTTTGGGCCGGGAGGGAGAGAGGGACGGGACCAAAGTCTCTGTGATTTTGTCAACGCCGACGGTGCTCAAGGGGGAATCCAGATGTTTTGAAATTGCACCCAGAGCCCTTGTGATCATTGGTACACGATCTGCAGCTCGATCTACAGTCCTCGACTTACAGCAGTTCGTTTAGTGACCATTCAAAGTGACAACAGCCCTGAAAAAAGGGGACCTGGGGCCGTTTGTTTCACACTTACGACCATTGCAACATCCCCCACAGTCACGTGATGTACATTCAGATGCCTGGCAGCTGACTCATATTTATGATGGTTGCAGTGTCCCGAGGGGGTAGGGGAGTGTCACGTGATCCCGTTTTGCGAACTTCTGACAAGCAAAGTCCATGGGGGAAGCCGGATTCACTTAACAACCGTGTTACTCACTTAACAACTGCAGCAAGTTAGGTTGTAAAAAGGGGCAAAACTCGCTCAACAGATATTTCACTTCGTAGCAGAATTGTTGGGCTCAATTGTGGTCGTACGTCGAGGACTAACTAGAACAGACAAATAGAGTCGGAAGGGACCTTGCAGAGAATAGAATAGAATAGAATAGAATAGAATGGAATGGAATGGAATGGAATGGAATGGAATGGAATGGAATGGAATGGAATGGAATGGAATTGATGGAATGGAATTAATGGAATAGAATAGAATGGAATGGAATGGAATGGAATGGAATGGAATGGAATGGAATGGAATGGAATGGAATTGATGGAATGGAATTAATGGAATAGAATAGAATGGAATGGAATGGAATGGAATGGAATGGAATGGAATGGAATGGAATGGAATACAATACAATACAATACAATGCAATACAATAGAATTAATGAAATGGAATGGAATGGAATGGAATGGAATGGAATAGAATAGAATAGAATAGAATAGAATAGAATAGAATAGAATAGAATAGAATAGAATAGAAGTTGACCCCCTCTTCTTTGGTAGTTTGGTAGGTAGGTAGATAAGGTGGAAATTTTTTTAGTTCTTTTTTAGTTCTTTTTAAAAATAACTCCTCTTTTTTAATTTTCCCAGCGCTGGCCGCAGTGATGCTGGACCTCTTCTTTCTCTTTTTACGTTTTGCAGAAATCTGGTTCCAGTTGGCCAGGATTTGCCCTCCACGTGAACTCCTTTTACCAAGCCAAAAAAAACAGAGACAGGACCTTGTTGATTGCAAGCAAATGTTAGGATCTAATGATGGCTGGTTTTCTGGTTTTTCCAATATTTGATTTCTGAATTGGACGGAAGCTGCCGGAATAAGAAAAACAATGATGGTAGGAAGCCTCTGTTTGATCATCAGAAGACGTGGCAGGAAGTGTCTGGTTGAGCATAAAGGAAGTTTGGGGAGAAGGGATCATATTACTCACATATGTCTCATGTTGGAAGGACCAGTAGACGGTTGAAGGTTGAAGGTCTAACTCTTTCTTGGAAGCGAAGTTGCATTAACAGAGGGATGCAATCAAGATCAAGGGAGGTACTAGTACCACTCTGTAAAGCTTTAGTAAGACCACATCTAGAGTACTGCGTCCCATTTTGGTCACCACACTATATAAAAAGATGTTGAGATGCTAGAAAAAGTGCAGAGAAGAGCAACCAGGATGATGAGGAGACTGGAGGCTAAAACATGCGATGAACGGTTGCAGGAAGTGGGCCTGGCTAGTCTAGTGAAGAGAAGGACCAGGGGAGACAGGAGAGCATCTTCCAATATTTGAGGGGCTGCCAGAGAGAGGAGGAAGGGGGTCAAGCTATTTTCCAAGGCACCTGAAGGCCCGACAAGGAATCATGGATGGAAACTGAACAAGGAGAGATTCAACCTGGTAATAAGGAGAAATTTTGTGACCGTGAGAACCATCAACCGATGGAAGAGAAGTTGCCTTTGGAAGTTGTGGGAGCTTCATCCCTGGAGGCTTTCAAGAAGAGACTGGACTGACATCTGTCAGAAATGATGCAGAGTCTCCTGCTTGGGCAGGGGGTTGGACTAGATGACCTCCAAGGTCCCTCTGTTCCTCTGTTAAAAGCTTGGATGACAAAGTGGTACCCTCTAACTGACCTCAACTTTCCCTAAAGTTGAGATGTCTACTGGCCAAATGGGAGACTGGTCATCTTCTCAGTCTGGGAAACTCTCCACTAAAGTACAAGCAATCCCGGACTTACAACAGTTCATATAGTGACCATAAGGGCACTGAAAAAAGTGACTTACGACCGTTTTTCACAAAAGGGATTCCATGACCCTGGGAGATTGAAACCATCCTAAATATGAGTCGCCTGCCAAGCATCTCAATTTTGATCATGTGACCATGGAGATGCTGCAACGGTCATAAGTGTGAAAAACGGTCATAAGTCCCGTTTTTCATGGCCGTTGTAACTTTGGACGGTCCCTAAACAATTGGTTGTAAGTCGAGGATTACTTGCAATTCATTTCAGGTGGTCCTCGACCTACGGCCACAACGGAGTCCAAAATTGATGTCGCCAAGCGAAACATTTGTTAAGTGAGTTTGCCCCCATTTTACGACCTTTCTTGCCACAGTTGTTAAGTGAATCGCTGTTAGGTTAGTCACATGGTCGTTAAGCAAATCTGGCTTCCCTTTTTGGTTTCGCTTCCCAGAAAGTTGCAAAAGGGATCATACACGACGTTGCAACTGTCATAAATACGAGTCAGCTGCCAAGTGTCTCAATTTGGGTCACAGATTTCGTGAAAAACGGTCATAAATCCCATTTTTTCAGGGCCGTTGTACTTTTGGACGGTCCCTAAACCAGCTAAAGCTGAAGAGCACCTGCAATTAATTACAACTCTTTGCAACATCAATGCATTTCTTGCCCCACCATCCATGATGGCTCAAAGATCAGGAAATTCTGGAACAAAGACAAACAGATTTCTCCCTCAGATGCATTTCTCTCACTGTCGCCCCACCTAAAGAGTAAACGTTGTGTTTGCTGGAGCGACAACTTACACAATCCTTAAATCTGTTGGGAAATGGAACAGGAAGAGTTGTTCTCTAAAGGTTACATTTCCATGTACAGGAAGTCCTTGACTTGTAACTCTTCGCTTAACGGCCGCTTAATGAAGTTACAAGGGCACTGGGGAAAGGGGGCTTATGACTGTGTTTCACACTTATGACCAGAGCAGGGGTGAAATCCAGCAGGTTCTGACAGGAAATTTTGAGTAGTTTGGAGAACCAGCAAATACCATCTCCGGCTGGCCCCAGAGTGGGGTGGGAATGGAGATTTTGCAATATCCTTCCCCTGCCATGCCACCAAACCATGCCCACCAAACCATACCACGCCCACCAAGCCACGCCCACAGAAGTGGTAGTAAAAAAAATTGTATTTCACCACTGGACCAGAGGCCTTCAAACTTGGCAGCTTTAAGACTTGTGGACTTCAACTCCCAGAATTCTCCAGCCAGCTATGCTGGCTGGAGAATTCTGGGAGTTGAAGTTCACAAGTCTTAAAGCTACGGTGGCTGGAGAATTCTGGGAGTTGAAGTTCACAAGTCTTAAAGCTACGGTGGCTGGAGAATTCTGGGAGTTGAAGTTCACAAGTCTTAAAGCTACGGTGGCTGGAGAATTCTGGGAGTTGAAGTTCACAAGTATTAAAGCTACGGTGGCTGGAGAATTCTGGGAGTTGAAGTCCACAAGTCTTCAAGCTACGCTGGCTGGAGAATTCTGGGAGTTGAAGTGCACAAGTCTTAAAGCTGCCAAATTTGGGGACCCCTGCTTATGACCGTTGCCGAATCTCCATGGTCACGTAATCAAAAATTTAGAGGCTTGGCAACTGGAATGTACTTATGACAGTTGCAGTGTCCTGAGGTCATGTGATCCCTTTTTGCGACATTCCCAACAAGCAAAGTCAATGGGTGAAGTCAGATTTGCTTAACAACCAGTTTACTAACTTATCAACTGCAGCGATTCACTTGCCACAACTGTGGCAAGAAAGGTTGTAAAATGGAGCAGAATTACTCATTGTCTTGCTCAGCTTAGCAATTGTAGTCGTAAATCGAGGACTCTGCACAAGTGTCCATTCTGCTGTCTTCAGAAATGGGTCTCAGTTGTGACCGGCCATCTTGGAACCAAATGGGCTCCCGAATGCTCTAAATGTGGTCCTTGACTTACGACCATTTGTTTCGCAATCGTTGGAAGTTACAACAGGGAGTGAAAAAAGTGACTTACGATCGGTCCTTGCCCTTAGCAACTGGTGTGTATTTAAAACAAGTTGCCGTGACATGTGATTGTTAATTCGGACGAGCAAAGTCAATAGAGAAAACCAGGTTTGCTTAATGACTGTGTGATTCATTTAAGGACCTGACAAAAAGGGCTGTAAAATTGGGGGGGCGAGTCACTTTGGGTTTGGCCAGTCTAGAGAAAATAAGGAGAAGGGGCTGATTATGATGGCAGTCTTTCAATATTTAAGGGGCTGCTACAAAGAGGAGGAGGTCAAGCTATTCTCCAAAGCCCCTGAAGGCAGGACAAGAAGCAATGGGTGGAAACTAATCAAGGAGAGAAGCAACCTGGAATTAAGGAGGAATTTTCTGACAGTGAGACCAATTAACCAGTGGAACTACTTGCCACCAGAAGTTGTGGGTGCTCCATCACTGGAGGTTTTAAAGAAGAGATTGGATAGCCACTTGTCTGACATTTATTTATTTATTTATTTATTTATTTATATTTCTATACCGCCTTTCTCCCGTAGGACTCAAGGCGGTGTACAGTCAAGAAAAATATAGACACACAAACATCATAAAATTGCTAATTAAAATTATTACTTAGTTTGGTCAATTAAATAAAACCCAGAATTAGATAACATTTAAAAATCATTGACATGTTCGTATGTTTAGCCCCGCCTGTTGGAACATCAGGGTCTTGGTATAGGGTTTCCTGTTTTAAGCAGGGGGTTGGACTAGATGACCTCCAAGGTCCCTTGCAACTCTGTTATTCTGTTATTCACTTAATAACTACATTGCTTAACAACAAATACACCAATTCCAATTGTAAATCAAAAAGCACCCGAATTCCAGTTAATAACCTCTAATGTCCTCTTTCAAGATAGACTATTTCTTTTCTCCGGTTTCTCTTTTCCTTCCCTGCACAAATCAATCCGCTTTTTGTTGCCTTAAACCTACTAATTCTTCACCCCTTCCTTCCGAAAAGAATGGCTGTCACTTCTGCAAATTTCAAACGTATTTCAGACCTGCGGATCGTGTTCTCCCAACATGTAGAGAGTGCCATTTTTTTTATGCAAGGATAGTCCTCTTTTGGTGAGGGAAATTTGGAAAGCTGTGGCATTTTGCTGGTGAAAAATGCTGGTAAATTCAAGGATATTGGTGCAGTGATTAAGGCATCAGACTAGAAACCAGGAGACTGTGAGTTCTAGTTCTGCCTTAGGAATGAAAGCTGGCTGGGTGACTTTGGGACAATTACCAGGAGACAGTAAGTTCTAGTTCCGCTTTAGGCATGAAAGCTGGCTGGGTGACTTTGGGCCAATCACAGGAGACGGTGAGTTCTAGTTCCACCTTAGGCATGAAAGCGAATTGGGTGACTTTGGGCCAATCACCAGGAGGTGATGAGTTCTAGTTCCACCTTAGGCATGAAAGCTGGCTGGGTGCCTTTTGGTCAATCATCAGGAGACGGTTAGTTCTAGTTCTGCCTTAGGCATGAATGCGAATTGGGTGACTTTGGGCCTATCACCAGGAGACGGTGAGTTCTAGTTCCGCCTTAGGTCTGAAAGTGAATTGGGTGACTATGGGCCAATCACCAGGAGGTGATGAGTTCTAGTCCCGCCTTAGGCATGAAAGCTGGCTGGATGACTTTGGGCCAATCACCAGGAGACGGTGAGTTCTAGTTCTGCCTTAGGGCCTGAAAGCAAATTGGGTGACTTTGGGCCAATCACCAGGAGATGGTGAGTTCTAGTCCCGCTTCAGACCTGAAAACGGAGATGGGTGTCTTTGGCCCAGTCCCTTACTCACAGCCTAACCCACTTCCACAGTTTTGTTGTTGTGAGAAAAAAAAGAGGAGAAGGAAGGGGTAACAGATAAGTTCCTGGCCTTGAGTTATTTATAAAAAATAATAAAGGCAGGATGTGAATGAATAATAACCACTTCAAGAGATCCCAAGCTTGAAAGAAATGTTATCCTTGACGCAGCAATCATAACACCACGCAAGAAAAAAAAATATCCACCAGTTTAAAGTTGAAAGATAATCTCTTCTTCAGGAAAAACTGTACAGATTTTTCATTGTG
Source organism: Arizona elegans (assembly GCA_022577455.1). NCBI lineage: Eukaryota > Metazoa > Chordata > Lepidosauria > Squamata > Colubridae > Arizona > Arizona elegans. Next base: position 3,196,407 of record JAKOOJ010000025.1, on the reverse strand, counting down.
GTGGTCTGTCACGTTGCAAGTGAAGTATTTATCCCATTTTTTTTTTTTTGTCGCTGTTCAAATGATGATCTTCCTCTTTTGGTGGACTCCGTGGGTTGGAAGAAGCTGCTTGGAAAGGCCTTGATTCTTGAATGCCACTTGCGTTGCATAATTCCCGATATCCTCCTTTCTTTTCTTTTTTTTCAAGGTTAAGGCGAAGGCCTCATGACTTATTTAGAATTTGTTTCTCAATTTCTGGCCTTCTTCACTGGTTTTCGAAACACCCACCGTGAAGCCGGAAGTGTGGAGGACGCCAAAGATTCAAAAATAAAAAAGTTGCAAACATTCGTGGTTAGGTCTGGGAGAAAAGGCTTGGGAGCAATGAGAATGAGACGGGAAGAAAGATTGTATTTGCAAGTACAGACATGGCTGATAAGAGGCTTCTTATCTGTGTCTGCTCACTTCAGGGGCGTCCATGATTTACAAGGAATAGAATATGAGCCGGAAGGGACCTTCCGGAGGTCTTCTAGTCCAGCCCCCTGCTGGAGCAGGAAAACCTATACCCGTGACGGCGAACCTATGGCACGCGTGCCAGAGGTGACACACAGAGGCCTCTCTGTGGGCATGTCCGCTGTCACCAGCTGCTATTCTGGTTTCCGGCGCCTGCCAGCTGGTCTTCGCAGGTGCCGGAGTACCAGAAAATGGCCTGAAATTGGCCCAAAAGACGGGCAAAAATGGCCAAAAAACAGGCCGTTTTTCAGGCTGTTTTTTGAGGCGTTTTGGGGCTGTTTTCAGGCCATTTTTGGGGCCCATTTCAGACTGCTTTTTGGGCTGTTATTCAGGCCATTTTTGGGCCATTTTTCAGGCTGTTTTTTTGGGGCGTTTCAGGCCATTTTGAGGGCGTTTTTGGGCTGTTTTCAGGCCATTTTTGGGGCGTTTTTGGATGTTTCAGGCCGGTTTTGGGCCGGTTTTCAGGCCATTTTTAGGGCGTTTCAGGCTGTTTTCAGGCCATTTTGGGGGGCATTTTTAGGCTGTTTTCAGGCCATTTTGGGGGGCGTTTCAGGCCGTTTTCAGACCATCTTTGGGGCGTTTTCAGGCTGTTTTCAGGCCATTTTGGGGGGCATTTTTGGGCTGTTTTCAGGCCATTTTTGGGCTGTTTTTCGGGCTGTTTTTCAGGCTGTTTTCAGGCCCTTTTGCGGAAAAAACGGCCCGAAAATGGCTGAATAATGACCTGAAAAAGGCCCAAAAAAAAGGCCATTTTCAGGCCGTTTTTCAGGCTGTTTTTTGGGGCATTTCAGGCCATTTTCAGGCCATTTTGAGGGCATTTTCAGACTGTTTTCAGGTCATTTTTGGGCTGTTTTTCAGAGTGTTTTTGGGGGCGTTTCAGGCTGTTTTCAGGCCATTTGGGGGCCATTTTTCAGGCCATTTTGGGGGGCGTTTTTCAGGCCATTTTTGGGCTGTTTTTCAGGCCATTTTTTGGGGTGTTTCAGGCCGTTTTCAGACCATCTTTGGGCTGTTTTTCAGGCCATTTTGGGCTGTTTTTCAGGCCATTTTTTGGAGCATTTCAGGCTGTTTTCAGGCCATTTTGGGGCTGTTTTTCAGGCCATTTTGGGCTGTTTTTCAGGCCATTTTTTGGGGCATTTCAGGCCGTTTTCAGACCATCTTTGGGGCGTTTTCAGGCTGTTTTCAGGCCATTTTTGGGGCTGTTTTTCAGGCTGTTTTCAGGCCCTTTTTCGTAAAAAATGGCCTGAAAACAGCCAAACAATGGCCTGAAAAGGGCCAAAAAATAGGCCATTTTGGGGGGCCATTTCCCGGGCTGTTTTCAGACTATTTTGGGCCATTTTTGGCTCAAAAAAAAAAACGGCCTGAAAACGGCCAAAGAAACCACCCAAAAAACAGGCATGTGCACGCCAGCCAGCTGATTGTCGGGTTTCCATTGCTCCAGCATGCACACATGCACGAGCGTGGAATTTGGGCTCTTGGTGCTGAAAAGATTCGCCATCCCTGATCTATACCATTTTCAGATAAGTAACTGACAGCCATTCATTTAGTGACCGTTCGAAGTTCCAACAGCAGTGAAAAAAAGTTCTTCACACATACGACCGTAGCAGCATTCCCTGTGGTCATGTGATCAAACTTCAACAGATTCGTATTTATGACAGTTGCACTGCACTTAATAAGGGTGGAAAGAAAGGTCATAAAACAAGGCAAATTTCTCTTAACCAACATCTCATTTAGGAACGGATTATGTGGGGCTCAATTGTGGTCGTAAATTGAGGACTACCTGTACTGGGAGCTGGCTGTGACTAGGAATACAGTGTCAGGGTCCCAAATAACACCCCCTCAAGTAGTCCTCAAGTTACGACCACAATTGAGCCCATTGTCCTCACTGTCAGGAAGTTTCTCCTTAATTCCAGGTTGCTTCTCTACTTGATTAGTTTCCATCCGTTGCTTCTTATCCTGCTTTCAGGTGCTTTGGAGAATAACTTGACTCCCTCTTCTTTGGGGCAGCCCCTGAGATATTGGAAGACTGCTATCATGTCTCCCCTGGTCCTTCTTTTCTCTAGACTAGAAATACCAAAATCAGTTCAGAATAGAGCTGGAAGGGGCCTTTGAGGTCTTCTAGTCCAGCCCCCAGCTCAAGCAGGACTGTACCATGTCAGACAAGGGGTTGTCCAGTCTCTTCTTGAAAACCTCCAGTGATGAAGCACCCACAACTTCTGGTGGCAAGTAGTTCCACTGGTTAATTGTTCTCACTGTCAGGAAATTTCTCCTCAGTTCTAAGTTGCTTCTCTCCTTGATTAGTTTCCATCCGTTGCTTCTTGTCCTGCCCTCAGGTGATTTGGAGAATAGCTTGACTCCCTCTTCTTTGGGGCAGCCCCTGAGATATTGGAAGACAGCTATCATGTCTCCCCTGGTCCTTCTTTACATTAAACTAGACGTACCCAATTCCTACAACCGTTCTTCATGTTTTAGCCTCCGGTCTAAAACATAAACTCCAATACATGGATTTGCACACTGTCGATCGATCGATCAATCAGAATAGACCTGGACGGGACCTTGGAGGTCTTCTAGTCCAGCTCAAGCAGGAGACCCTATACCATGTCAGACAAGTGGCTGTCCAATCTCTGCTTTAAAAAAACTCCAGTGATGGAGCACCCACCACTTCTGGTGGCAAGTAGTTCCACTGATTAATTGTTCTCGCTGTCAGAAAATTCCTCCTTAATTCCAGGTTGCTTCTCTCTTTGAGGAGTTTCCACCCATTGTTTCTTATCCTGCCTTCAGGTGCTATGGAAAATAAGTTGACCCCTTCCTCTTCTTTGGGGCAGCCCCTCAAATATTGGAAGACTGGCATCATGTCACCCCTAATTTTTCTCTTCATTAAATTATATCCACCCATTTATATCCACCCAAATCCCGCAACTGTTCTTCGTATGTTTTTAGTCTCCAGGCCTTTTAATCATTTTAGTTGCTCTTCTCTGCCCTTTTCCCCAAAGTTCTGTTTTGATCATCATTTGATTTTTCTCATAAGCTGTCGGCCACGGAGAAACGGAGACAAAGGCAACAGGGGTTGCTTCTGGAAAATTGGCAGCTCCTTCTCTTTCAACACAAGCTGTGCAGGAGGACACAAAATAAACAGGGATTTTGATGGTTTCAACCTGGAACATTGTGTAATGTGATGTCAACTATATCCAGAGGAAGCCGGGTGTTCAAAAAGCTTTGGCAAAAATTCAGATTTGTTTGTTTTGTTTGTTTTGTTTTTTTTTTAATTTCACCCCATCTGTAAAGGTGATTAAAGTTCCAAATGAATAAACTTAAAAGAATTGCTTCTAAATGATCCAGCGTCCTACCAAGGATGCCAAAAGATCTCGTCTAAAAAAAAACAAACAAAAAAAAAAAACAAAAAAAAACCGAGTACATGGATGCTTACAAATATATTTTATTTATTGATCATCTTAAAATCGATGCCAAGTTGCCAAGCGCCTGGATTTGGATCAGGTGAACCTTGTGTCTGCTGTGACGGTCGTAAGTGCGAGTCCTGGTCATAAAATACTTTTTTCAAAGCTGGCGTAACTTTGAATGGTCACTCAACGAATGGGCGAAAGGCAAAGACTACCTGTATATATTCCAGTAGGTTTCCAGATACAATTGATAGTATTGGTTTAGGCCAGGAAACTCCAAATTTGACAACTCGAAGGATTGTGGACTTCAATTCCCAGAATTCCTTATCCAGCCATGCTGGCTATGGAATTCTGGGAGTTGAAGTCGGCAAGGCTTAAAGGCTTTCTGGGGAATTCTGGGAGTTGGAGTCCCCAAGTCTTAAAGGCTGTCTGGGGAATTCTAGGAGTTGGAGTCCACAAGTCTTAAAGGCTTTCTGGAGAATTCTGGGAGTTGAAGTCCACAAGTCTTAAAGCTGCCATGTTTGGAGACCCCGGTTTAGACCTTTTGAGCTCTAAGTGACTGACAAGACCACCTCAGCTAAATACAGATAGTCCTTGACTTACGACTACAATTGAGCCCAAATTTTCTGTTGCTAAGCAAGACATTTCTTAAGCAGGTTTTGCCCCATTTTACGACCGTTCTTACTGCAGTTGTTAAGTGAATCGCTGCTACTGCTAAGTTAGTCACACGGTTGTTAAGGGAATCTGCCTTCCCCCTTTGACTTTGCTTGTCAAAAGGTCCCCAAAAAGGGATCATGGGACCCCGGGATACTGCAACCGTCATAAATACAAGTCAGTTGTCGAGTGTCTTAATTTTGATCACGTGACCACAGCGATGCTGCAACGGTCATAAGTGTGAAAAACGGTCGTAAGTCACTTTTTTTTTTTAGTGCTTTTATAACTTTGAACGGTCGTTTAGCAAACTGTTGTAAGGAAGGACAATTAACCCGTGGAACGACTTGCCACCAGAAGTTGTGGATGCTTCATCACTGGAGGTTTTTAAGAAGAGACCTCACAGTCGCTTGTCTGAAATGGTAGAGGGTCTCCTGCTTCAGCAGGGGGGTGGACTAGAAGACCTCCAAAGTCCCTTTCAGCTCCATTCTGAACTGAATTGAATTGGATATATCTAGTCTGGTGAAGAGAAGGACCAGGGGAGACATGATTGCAGTCTTCCAATATTTGAGGGGCTGCCCCAAAGAAGAGGAGGGGGTCCATTTATTCTCCAAAGCCCCTGAAGGCAGGACAAGAAGGAATGGATGGAAACTAATCAAGGAGAGAAGCAACGTAGAACTAAGGAAGAAGTTCCTGACAGTGAGAACAATTAACCAGTGGAACTGCTTGCCACCAGAAGTTGTGGGTGCTCCAACACTGGAGATTTTTAAGCAGAGACTGGGCAAGGCTTTGTCTGAAAAGGTATAGGGATTCCTGCCTGAGCAGGGGGTTGGACTAGATGACCTCCAAGGTCCCTTCCAGCTCTGATTCCGAATCCAGTTCAAGTCAAGGACCACCTGCAGAACGGATCGTCCAATTTGGTCATCAAGGCTGGGAATGACGAAGACTCCTTCCTTACCCACATTTCAGACGGGTTGGTGTGGCCGAGACACCATTTTTTTCCACCCTGGGCTGGGCCTGATGCCTTGTCACCCTCTCTGACTGTCGGCCAGGCTGGTGTTGGTTTTGGGTTGGTGCCATCCGATACTCGGTGTTGTAACTGTGATTGCTTTTCTCCTCTTTCGATTCTGGCCCTCTTGACACTTTTCATTATTTCTGCATGTAAGGATATATATATACTAGCTGGACGCCCGTGCTTCGCTTACGAAACTGTGTGCTCGGGCTTGATAAATGGACACTTGCAGCCTGAAACTTAATGTGGAATGTGTAACTCCGTAGCATCCGAGTGTGTGAATATAATGCAACTGGCAGTTGGAACAGAGTGGGAAGGAGAGTAGAAGGTCCCAGCCCGCAGCATCCATCGGTATTCATCTGGCTAGCATTCCGTCAGTATGTGAGAGAGTTGAAGGGTGTTTGGAAACTCAAACAGTATTGGCTGGGTGAGCAAGGAGGAGACAGGAAGGAGGCTGGGCGCGGCTTAAGCTCAACTGTTCTGCAGTAAAGCTGCTTGCTGCTGTGAAAGTAAAACTGAAAGCGAAACTCCTCTCCTCTGCTTGTGTTTTGCATTTGGAACAGGTGGGGAGGAGGAGTACAAGTCCTTAGCATCAGAGCGTGTTAATAATAATATAAGAAATACTAATGCTCTGATGGTCATTTCGAAAAATCCTTTCTTAGTGAGCACCTAGAAGCCAAGAGGAACATACGTGGCAAATTTCAAGCTTGTAGGCTTTACGGTTCTAGGAATTTCGTGATTACGGCGTGAGTGGTTTTCGCTTTTATATAGAGAGATATATTTTCTTAATGTAAACCTCCTTGAATTGTACGTATCGTATTGGCCGGGAACCAAATGAAACAATCGCGGTAAATATTGGTTGAACATTTTGCTCACTGTTGTGCAATTTGCTTGGCTTGCATTTATCAGGCTGTATAAACTACGATTTGTTACAGGTAGTCCTCGACTTACAACCGTTCACTTAGTGACCGTTCAAAAAAAACGACGGCAGTGAAAAAAGCGACATCAACCATGATTTATAGGTAGTCTTCAACTTACAACCGCAACCGGGATCAGAATTTATGTGGCTAAGCAAGGCGACGACTCAACTCCGATTTTTAAGACTATTTCTTTCATTGCAGTTGTGAAGTTAGTGAGACGGTCGTTAAGCAAATCCGGCTTCCCCATCTGACTTTTCTTGTCAGAAGGCTGCAAAAGGGGATCATGTGACACCCCCCCCCGGGACATTGCAACCGTCATAAATATGAGTCAGTTGCCATGCGCCTGAATTTTAATCACGTGACCGTGGGAAATGCTGCAGCGGTCGTAAATGTGAAACCCAGTCATAAGTCACTATTTTCAGTGCCGTTGTGACTTTGAACGGTCACTAAACTAGTCGTTGTAAGTCAAGGATTACCTGTATTATTTAAATTTTTTCTGTCTTTTCTTCAGGAGCTTGAAAAAAGCAATTATAGCCTTCCCTCATCCCATGTTACCTATACAACAACCCTTTGAGGTAGGCCGAGCTGAGAACCAGCAAATACCTCGAAGTCTGCTCAAGATTTTGCCCTGACTGACAATATTTTACTCGATTCCCTTGTCTGTCACGAGAAAATCAGATTCATCTAGTGATATTTCTGGTTAAAAACATATCAAATTTATCTAAAAACTACAGTCCTTGACTTATAACAATTCATTTAGTGTCCGTTCGAAGTTAAAACCACCCAGAAAAAAAGTGACTTACGACCGTTATCGACACTTACAACCTCTTGCAGCATCCTCATAGCCACGTGATCAGAATTCAGATGTTTGGCAGCTGACTCATACTTATGACGGTTGTCGGAGTCACGTGATCCCCTTTTGCGAGCAAAGTCGATGAGGGAAGCCAGATTCATTTAACAACCAAGTGACTAAGATAATAAGGCTGTAAAATGGCCGAGGGGTTGGAAAATCACTTAACAACTGTCTCGTTTAGCAACGGAATTCCATGGTGGTCGTAAGTTGAGGCCCACCTGTAGGAGTATCTGCCTTTCTTACAAAATAGCATGAGGGCAGCTGTTTTGTCCCTGCAACTTCTTTCTGACTTCGTTTTTTTTTTTTTTTTATTTTCCTTTTCGGTTTTCCCCATTTTGCGTAACTTTTTCTCGCCATCCACATTTTTCAAAGCGAGTAAAAATGCCGCCTTTTTTCATTGCACAAGATTCGTTTGCTCTGTGCAAACGGTTCTCAGCTTGTTGGTTTTGTGTTCTCGTTTTTTTCTCTTCTCTTCTTTTCTTTTAAGGAGTAACCAGTTTGACTTCTCACTGCTTATGCAACCACAATTTTCCTCCAGGTTTGGTCCTCCTGCGGTGACCTCCAACACATCTGAATTTACAAATGGAGACGGAGGAAAAATCACACCGAATCATGGAATCCTAAGACAGGAAGGGACCTTGGGAGGTCATCCATTCCAACCCCCTGCTCCAGCAGGAGACCCTATACCCAGAGGTGGGTTTCAGCAGGTTCTGACCAGTTCTGGAGAACCGGTAGCGGAAATTTTGAGTAGTTCGGAGAACCGGTAGTAAAAAATTCTGACTGGCCCCGCCCCCATCTATTCTCTGCCTCCCAAGTCCCAACTGATTGGGAGGGAATGGGGATTTTGCAGTATCCTTCTCCTGGATTGGGGAGGGAATGGAGATTTTACAGTAGCCTTCCCCTGCCACGCCCACCAAGCCACACCCACAGAACCGGTAGTAAAAAATTTTGAAACCCACCACTGCCCTATACCGTGTCAGACAAATGGTTGTCCAATCTCTTCTTGAAAACCTCCAGTGAGGGAGCACTCACAACTTCTGGAGGCAAGTAGTTCCAGTGGTTAATTATTCTCACTGTCAGGAAATTCTTCCTGCCCTCAGGTGCTTTGGAGAATAGCTTGACTCCTTCTTCTTTGGGGCAGCCACTCAAATACTGGAAGGCAATTATCATGTCTCTCCAGTCCTAGAATAGAGTAGAGTGGAGTGGAGTGGAGTGGAGTGGAATAGAATAGAATAGAATAGAATAGAATAGAATAGAATAGAATAGAATAGAATAGAATAGAATAGAATAGAATAATAATAATGAATGGAATAGAAAAGAATGGAATGGAATGGAATAGAATAGAATAGAATAGAATAGAATAGAATAGAATAATAATAATGAATGGAATAGAATAGAAAAGAATGGAATAGAATAGAATAGAATAGAATAATAATAATGAATGGAATAGAATAGAATAGAATAGAATAGAATAGAATAGAATTGAATAGAATTAATGGAATAGAATAGAATAGAATAGAATAGAATAGAATAGAATTGAATTGAATTAATGGAACGGAACAGAACAGAACAGAACAGAATAGAATAGAATAGAATAGAATAGAATAGAATAGAATAGAATAGAATAGAATAGAATAGAATAGAATAGAATAAAATAGCAAAGTTGGAAGGGACCTTCGAGGTCTTCTAGTCCAACCCCCTGCTCAGGCAGAAAGCCCTACACCATTTTAGACAAAAGGCTGTCCCGTCTCTTCTTAAAAATTTCCAGTGTTGGAGCACCCACAAACATCTGGTGGCAAGTTGTTCCACTGGTTAAATCGTTCTGTCTGGAAATTCCTCCTGAATTCCAGGTTGCTTTCTCTCCTTGATGAGTTTCCACCCGTTGCTTCTTGTCCTGCCTTTCAGCTCCTTTGCACAGTTCAGATTGGTCCAAAATTCAGCCTGAAACAACATTTTTTTCCAACTGTCTGCATAGCTGGCTGGGGGGGGATTCTGGGAGTTGTAGTCCACCCTAAGAAATCCCCAGCCAGCTATGAAAACAATTGAATTTAGTTAAATGTTGTCAGTTGGGGGAAGGGGACCCGACTATTTGTATAGGGTATTTAATTTGTCGGTTCTCAGCTTGGCCTACCTCAAAGGGTTGTTGTGTCAGAAAAATGGGACGAGGGAAGGCTCTAAGTGCTTGCTCCTGAAGGAAAGACAGAAAAAAATATACAGTAAATAGCACAGGTCGCTCTTGACTTCCAAATTTTCACTTAGTGATCTTTCCAAGATATAAAGGAAAATTGCCAAGGTTTGAGAAATGCTAATTTAGCGTCAGCAAGGGGTTGAATCAGACTGTTGTAAAAGGTACAGAGGGGTGGACTAGAAGACCTCCAAGGTCCCTTCCAACTCGGTTATTCTTCCAACATTCTCCGATTCTATTTGCAGGCCATTTCATTCGTGGGAAACAGAACAGGTTCGGTCCTCTATTCGTTACTTCCGCATATATAAATATAGAAAGATGTAGTTCTCCCTAAAGCTTTACTTTCTCTTTTCTTTTTCATCACGTCTGTTTATTTTTTTCCCCCAGAGCGGTCGAAGTTTCGTTCTTTCTTTTTGCTTCTCCAATGTGAAGAAAGTAAACCCAACTTCCTCCTCGTTGCCCATCCATTCAGACAAAGAACTCTTTCAAAATCCTTTCCTGACATTTAAACGATGATGAAATTAGTTGGAAGCCTCCGTCCTTGGGGGGTGGAGGGCGTGGGGGGGTTTAAATGGGTTACGGGTTTTGATTGCTCAGAACATTTTGATGTCTTTTGACACCTCCTGTAGACAGATAGTGCTCGATTTACAAGCATCTCCTGGTGACTGGTGACCAAAGTCACCCAGCTGGCTTTCATGGTTAAGGCAGGACTAGAACTCACCATCTCCTGGTGATTGGCCCAAAGTCACCCAATTGGCTTTCATGCCTAAATCAGGACTAGAACTCACCATCTCCTGGTGATTAATCGAAAGCCACCCAGCCAGCTTTCCTGGTTAAGGCAGGACTAGAACTCACCATTTCCTGGTGATTAGCCCAAAGTCACCCAGCTGGCTTTCACGGCTAACGTAGAACTAGAAGTCACCATCTCCTGGTGATTGGCCCAAAGACACCCAGTTGGCTTTCATGCCTAAACCAGGACTAGAACTCACCATCTCCTGGTGATTAATCGAAAGCCACCCAGCCAGCTTTCCTGGTTAAGCCAGGACTAGAACTCACCATCTCCTGGTGATTGGCCCAAAGTCACCCAATTGGCTTTCATGCATATGGCAGGACTAGAACTCACCATCTCCTGGTGATTGGCCCAAAGACACCCAGTTGGCTTTCATGCCTAAGGCAGGACTAGAACTCACCATCTCCTGGTGATTAATCGAAAGCCACCCAGCCAGCTTTCCTGGTTAAGCCAGGACTAGAACTCACCATCTCCTGGTGATTGGCCCAAAGTCACCCAGCTGGCTTTCATGGCTAACGTAGAACTAGAATTCACCATCTCCTGGTGATTGGCCCAAAGACACCCAGTTGGCTTTCATGCCTAAACCAGGACTAGAACTCACCATCTCCTGGTGATTAATCGAAAGCCACCCAGCCAGCTTTCCTGGTTAAGCCAGGACTAGAACTCACCATCTCCTGGTGATTGGCCCAAAGCCACCCAGCTGGCTTTCTTTTTTTCTTTTTTCTAAGATTTTTTATTTTATACACAAACAAACATTTAATACATCAGTCATTTTCCATGTGACATCTCGGTGTTTTCTCCATGGCTTCCTCTTTTTGTTGTTTCTTCTGTCTTCATTTTCACCAAATCTATTACTGCATTTCTCCAAAAATACAATATTCTAATTATACCATTTTCTTAGATAGCTATTAGTTTGCTTATCTATATCTCTTTTGTAACCAATGGTAAAATTGATCCCATATCTTAAAATATTCTAAATCCTCGCTTTCTTTAATCATCAAAGTTAATCTATTCATTTCTGCACAGCCTAGAGTTTTTTTTATTTATTTTTTATTTTATTTTTATTTGATTTATATGCCGCCCTTCTCCGGAGACTCAGGGCGGCTTACAATGCGTTAAGCAATAGCCTTTTTAATCACTTTTCCTTCCAGAGGTATTTTCTCTGCTTTCCAGTTTTGTGCAAAAACAATCCTTGCAGCTGTTATTACATGTATAATCAAATAAATATTTTCTTTGCTAGTTTTCTCTGAACCCAGTTGGCTTTCATGCCTAAGGCAGGACTAGAACTCCCCGTCTCCTGGTGATTGATCCAAAGTCACCTAACCAGATTTTATGCCTAAAGCAGGACTAGAACTCCCCGTCTCCTGGTGATTGGCCCAAAGTCACCTAGCCAGCTTTCATGCCTAAAGCAAGACTAGAATTCACCGTCTCCTGGTGATTGATTGAAAGCCACCAGCCATCTTTCCTGGTTAAGGCAGGACTAGAACTCACCATCTCCTGGTGATTAGTCCAAAGTCACCCAGCTGGCTTTCATGCCTAAGGCAGGACTAGAACTCACTGTCTCCTAGTGATTGGCCCAAAGTCACCTAACCAGATTTTATGCCTAAAGCAGGACTAGAACTCCCCGTCTCCTGGTGATTGGCCCAAAGTCACCTAGCCAGCTTTCATGCCTAAAGCAAGACTAGAACTCACTGTCTCCTGGCGATTGGTCCAAAGTCACCCAGCTGGCTTTCATGCCTAAAGCAGGACTAGAACTCCCCGTCTCCTGGCAATTGGCCCAAAGACACCCAGCTGGCTTTCATGCCTAAGCCAGGACTAGAACTCACCCTCCCGTTTTCTAGCCTACCGCCTTAACCACTAGGCGAAACTGTCATGCCGACGATACCCATGTGTCATTCGCACTGTTGGTGTGACACTACCCCAGCCCTCCTGACATCACCCCCTGGAGTTGCAGAGACTTACCGGCTTAAAGCTCATTGTAAAATTCGATCTCACGACCCACTGGTCTTGAAATTCCCACACACCCTTCTGGAGGCTTAGACCCTGGGATCACCCTTGTTAACGCTATGCCTGCGTCCGTATTCACACGGAGAAACAGCCACTCCAAATATGGTGCCCGAGGCCTGTTAACTTTCCACGTTTGCAGAGTAAAGATAGAATCGATAGACGCAGCTCTCCTGGGAGTTGGGGGGAAACCCCAAGGATTAGCAGGATTATTATCAATAGCAACTTCCTGGCTGAGATGTATGGAATACTTTCCCAAGAGGCGGGGAATGTGTCTGCCAGGAAAGCGAAGTAACCAAATTAGGGACGAGACAGCTCCGGCGAGAATGCAGAGCTGTCTCCTTGCACCACCCAGGAATGAAATCTGGTTATACTTTTGCAACTTTTTGCAAAAGGCCAATACATCCCTAGGCTCCATCAACCGAGGGATAATCACAAGAAGTGTTAATATCATTTTATAAGGCCTTGGTAAGGCCACGCTTGAGAGTATTGCATCTTGTTTTGGTTGCCAAGTTATAAAACAGATGTGGAGACTCTAGAAAGAGTGCAGAGAAGAGCAACGAAGATGATGAGGGGACTGGAGGCTGAAACATATGAAGAACGGTTGCAGGAACTGCGCATGTCTAGTTTAATGAAAAGAAGGACCAGGGGAGACAGGATAGCTGTCTTCCAATATCTCAGGGGCTGCCCCAAAGAAGAGGGAGTCAAGCTATTCTCCAAAGCACCTGAAGGCAGGACAAGAAGTAACGGATGGAAAATCCTCAAGGAGAAAAGCAACTTAGAATTAAGGAGAAATTTCCTGACAGTGAGAACAATTCATCAGTGGAACAACTTGCCTCCAGAAGTTGGGAATGCTCCAACACTGGAAGTTTTTAAGAAGATGTTGGATAACCATTTGTCTGAAGTAGTGTAGGGTTTCCTGCCTGGGCAGGGGGTTGGACTAGAAGACCTCTAAGATTCCCTTCCAATTCTGTTATTCTATTCTATTCTATTCTATTCTATTCTATTCTATTCTATTCTATTCTATTCTATTCTATTCTATTCTATTCTATTCTATTTTATTCTACTCTACTCTACTCTATTCTATTCTATTCTACTCTACTCCTTATTCTATAGTCTATTCTATCCTATCCTATCCTATCCTATCCTATCCTATCCTATCCTATCCTATCCTATCCTATCCTATTCAACTCTACTCTACTCCTTATTCTATAGTCTATTCTATTCTATTCTATTCTATTCTATTCTATTCTATTCTATTCTATTCTATTCTATTCTACTCTATTCTATTCTAGTCTACCCTACTCTACTCCTTATTCTATAGTCTATTCTATTCTATCCTATCCTATCCTATCCTATCCTATCTTATTCTATAGTCTATTCTATTCTATCCTATCCTATCCTATCCTATCCTATCCTATCCTATCCTATCCTATCCTATCCTATTCAACTCTACTCTACTCCTTATTCTATAGTCTATTCTATTCTATTCTATTCTATTCTATTCTATTCTATTCTACTCTACTCCTTATTCTATAGTCTATTCTATTCTATCCTATCCTATCCTATCCTATCCTATCCTATTCAACTCTACTCTACTCCTTATTCTATAGTCTATTCTATCCTATCCTATCCTATCCTATCCTATCCTATCCTATCCTATCCTATCCTATTCTATTCAACTCTACTCTACTCCTTATTCTATAGTCTATTCTATTCTATTCTATTCTATTCTATTCTATTCTATTCTATTCTATTCTATTCTGTTCTGTTCTGTTCTGTTCTATTCTATTCTATTCTATTCTATTCTATTCTATTCTATTCTATCCTATCCTATCCTATCCTATCCTATTCTATTCAACTCTACTCTACTCCTTATTCTATAGTCTATTCTATTCTATTCTATTCTATTCTATTCTATTTTATTCTACTCTATTCTATTCTACTCTACTCTACTCCTTATTCTATATTCTATTCTATTCTATTCTATTCTATTCTATTCTATTCTATTCTATTCTATTCTATTCTATTCTATTTTCATGCGACACAGAAAATGCAGGTATTAGTACCTCACTTGATCTTGATTGTATGAATAGCCAACACCCTGGAAGATAGGCTCAAGATTCAGATGGTCCTTGACATACCTGAACCCTGGGCCCTATCTAAGAAAATGAAATTTGACGTAGAGAAAAGTAAAGTCTTACACTGAGGCAAGAAAAACCAAAAGTAGACATATAGACTGGGTGAAACCAGGCTTAATAGCAGTGACTGTGAGAGGGATCTGGGAGTCTTAGCGGAGAACCAGCTAAGTATGAGCCAGCCGTGTGCAGCGGCAGCCAAAACGCCCAATGCAATCCTAAATTGCATTAACAGAGGGATACAATCAAGATCAAGGGAGGTACTAATACCACTCTATAAAGCCTTAGTAAGACCACACCTAGAGTGCTGCATCCAGTTTTGGTCACCACACTATAAAAAAGGATATTGAGACTCTAGAAAGAGTGCAGAGAAGAGCAACCAGGATGATGAGGGGACTGGAGGCTAAAACGTAATAATGGACGGTTGCCGGAACTGGGCCTGGCTAGTCCAGTGAAGAGAAGGACCAGGGGAGACAGGAGAGCATCTTCCAATATTTGAGGGGCTGCCACAGAGAGGAGGAAGGGGGTCAAGATATTTTCCAAGGCACCTGAAGGCCAGACAAGGAACAATGGATGGAAAGGAGAGGAGAGGAGAGGAGAGGAGAGGAGAGAAGAGAAGAGAAGAGAAGAGAAGAGAAGAGAAGAGAAGAGAAGAAGAAGAGAGGAGGAAGGGGGTCAAGCTATTTTCCAAAGCACCTGAAGGCCAGACAAGGAATCATGGATGGAAACTGATCAAGGAGAGAGCCAACAGAAGAGGAGAGGAGAGGAGAGAAGAGAAGAGAAGAGGAGAAGAGAAGAGAAGAGAAGAGAAGAGAAGAGAAGAGAAGAGAAGAGAAGAAAAAAGAGAAGAGAAAAGAGAAGAGGAGAGAAGAGAAGAGAAGAAGAAGAGAGGAGGAAGGGGGTCAAGATATTTTCCAAAGCCCCCGAAGGCCAGACAAGGAATAATGGATGGAAACTGATCAAGGAGAGAGCCAATAGAAGAGGAGAGGAGAGGAGTAGAGAAAAGAGAAGAGAGGAGAAGAGAGAAGAGAGGAGAGGAGAGGAGAGGAGAGGAGAGAAGAGAAGAGAAGAGAAAAGAGAAGAGAAAAGAGAAGAGAAGAGAAGAGAAGAGAAGAGGAGAGGAGAGGAGAGGAGAGGAGAGGAGAGGAGAGAAGAGAAGAGAAGAGAAGAGAAGAGAAGAGAAGAGAAGAGAAGAGAAGAGAAGAGAAGAAGAAGAGAGGAGGAAGGGGGTCAAGCTATTTTCCAAAGCCCCCGAAGGCCAGACAAGGAATCATGGATGGAAACTGATCCAAGAGAGATTCAACGTAGAAATAAGGAGGAATTGTATGACTGTGGGAACTGTTAACCAGCGGAACGACTTGCCACCAGAAGCTGTGGGAGCTTCATCCCTGGAGGCTTTCGAGAAGAGACTGGACTGCCATCGGTCAGAAACGGTGTAGGGCTTCCTGCTTGGGCAGGGGGTCGGACTAGATGACCTCCAAGGTCCCTCCCAACTCTCTTCCTCTGTCATCTGTATCCCTCTGTTGATGCCATTTGGCTTCCAAGGAAGCTTCAAACCTTCTGCTGGTCCTGCCAAGAGGAGAAGGTGCGGCGACCAAAACCGGAGGCAGGGAGGGAGGGCAGGGCAGCGGCGGGGCCGGGCCAGGCTGGGGAGCTGGGCGGGTTCGCGGCTGGCTGCGGCTCTTCCCCGCCGGAGCCCGAGCAGAGCAGAGCAGAGCGGAGCGCAGCGGCGGCGTGGTTCCCAGGGACGTCTCGCCTCTTTTCTCGCCGCCGCCGGGCAAAGCAAGCGGGGCTGCCGATCGGGAGCTGCGGGGCCAGGTGTCCGAGGCCAGGTAGGGGCTCCGCGGAAGGGCGCAGTGGGGCAGCTGCCAGGCTGGGCAAGAGCCGCTCCTGCGCCCCGGGGAAGCGCAAAGCAAGGAGCTCGGGGCTTCCACGAGGGAAACAGGGAGGGTGGGGGGGGGGGCTGTTGTGGGAGGCTCGGATAGCTGACCTCTAAGGCCCCCCCTTTTTTTTGGACCGTGGAAGAAGCCGCCTTGGGGGAGAGAAAGGGGGTCCCCCAGGCTTTCCCCCATTTAAAGGGTGGGGGGTCTGTTGTGGGAGGCAGGGATAGCTGACCTCTAAGGTCCCCCCTTTTTTTTGGACCGTGGAAGAAGCTGCCTTGGGGGAGAGAAAGGGGGTCCCCCAGACTTTCCCCATTTAAAGGGTGGGGGGCCTGTTGTGAGAGGCACGGATAGCTGACCTCTAAGGTTCCCCTCTTTTTTTGGGCCAAGGAAGAAGCCGCTTTGGGGGAGAGAAAGGGGATCCTTGGGGGGGGCTGTTGTGGGAGGCACAGATAGCTGACCTCTAAGCCCCCCCTTTTTTTTGGACCGTGGAAGAAGCCGCCTTGGGGGAGAGAAAGGGGGTCCCCCAGGCTTTCCCCCATTTAAAGGGGGGGGCTGTTGTGGGAGGCACGGATAGCTGACCTCTAAGGTCTCCCCCTTTTTATGGACCTCAAAAGAAGCCGCTTTGGGGGAGAGAAAGGGGGTCCCCCAGGCTTTCCCCCCATTTAAAGGGTGGGGGGGCTGTTGTGGGAGGCTCGGATAGCTGATCTCTAAGGTCTCCCCCTTTTTATGGACCTCAAAAGAAGCCGCTTTGGGGGAGAGAAAGGGGGTCCCCCAGGCTTTCCCCCATTTAAAGGGTGGGGGGGCTGTTGTGGGAGGCACGGATAGCTGATCTCTAAGGTCTCCCCCTTTTTATGGACCTCAAAAGAAGCCGCTTTGGGGGAGAGAAAGGGGGTCCCCCAGGCTTTCCCCCATTTAAAGGGTGGGGGGGCTGTTGTGGGAGGCTCAGATAGCTGACCTCTAAGGTCCCCCCTTTTTTTGGACCGCGGAAGAAGCCGCCTTGGGGGAGAGAAAGGGGGTCCCGCAGGCTTTCCCCCATTTAAAGGGTGGGTGGCCAGTCTTGAAAGGTTCGGATAGCTGACCTCTAAGGTACCCCCTTGTTTTGGACCGTGGAAGAAGCCGCCTTGGGGAGAGAAAGGGGATCCCGCAGGCTTTTCCCCATTTTAAGGGTGTGGGGGCTGTTGTGGGAGGCTCAGATAGCTGACCTCTAAGGTTCCCCCCCCTTTTTTTGGACCGGCGGAAGAAGCCACCTTGGGGAAAGAAAAAGGGGGTTCCCAGGCTTTCCCCCATTTTAAGGGTGGGTGACCAGTCTTGAAAGGCTCGGATAGCTGACCTCTAAGGTCCCCCCTTTTTTTTTGGACCGCGGAAGAAACCGCTTTGAGGAGAGAAAGGGGGTCCCCCCAGGCTTTCCCCCATTTAAAGGGTGGGTGGCCAGTCTTGAAAGGCTCAGATAGCTGACCTCTAATGTCCCCCCTTTTTTGGGACCGTGGAAGAAGCCACCTTGGGGGAGAGAAAGGGGGTCCCCCCCAGGCTTTCCCCCATTTAAAGGGTGGGTGGCCAGTCTTGAAAGGCTCGGATAGCTGACCTCTAAGGTTCCCCCCCTTTTTTGGACCACAGAAGAAGCCGCCTTGGGGGAGAGAAAGGGGATCTCCCAGGCTTTCCCCCATTTAAAGGGTGGGGGGGCCTGTTGTGGGAGGCACGGACAGCTGACCTCTAAGGTTCCCCCCCTTTTTTTGGACCGCGGAAGAAGCCGCCTTGGGGGAGAGAAAGGGGGTCCCCCAGGCTTTCCCCCATTTAAAGGGTGGGTGACTAGTCTTGAAAGGCTCGGATAGCTGACCTCTAAGGTTCCTCCCCTTTTTATGGACCTTGAAAGAAGCTGCTTTGGGGGAGAGAAAGGGGGTCCCCCAGGCTTTCCCCATTTAAAGGGTGGGTGACTAGTCTTGAAAGGCTCGGATAGCTGACCTCTAAGGTCCCTCCCTTTTTTTGGATCGCGGAAAAAGCCACCTTGGGGGAGAGAAAGGGGGTCCCCCAGGCTTTCCCCATTGAATGGGGATTTTAGGGTCCTATCTTAGGGCTGGAAGGACTTTTGAGGTCCTCTAATCCACCCCTCTGGTCAGGGCATCTCTGCGCTAAGCCCACCTGGACAGGTGCCCCCCCCATCCAGCCACGGGCCTTCGTTTGCGTGTCAGTGTCCCGTTTGTTTATTTATGTGCGTCTTTACGCGTTCGTGCGTTCGTGTGTGTTTGTATTTTTTTGTGGGGATCCGTCCTCCAACCCAGAACAGCCCCCCCTCTTCCCCCCCGAGGCACGTGGCAGCCTTTTCCAATATTTGCACATTTTATTTTATTTCATTTTATTTGCATCGTAAATATTCTCCCCTCTCTTGTGTGTTGGGTCTTCTGGCAAAGCCGGGGCATCTGGTTTATTCTATTTTATTTTATTTTTTAAAAACTTTTTGCAATTTATTGAGCTGCCGTTGAATCAAATCTGTTGGATTTTGTGGTTTGGAATGAAGGGAGAAGGTTTCCCCTCTGGATAAAAATTTTCTTTTTCCTTTCAAGATGCTTTTCTCTCTCTCTCTCTCTCTCTCTCTCTCTCTCTCTCTCTCCTTTTCCTCCTGGCTGGGTGGGGAGCCCCAAAAGTCCAGTCGGAGGACTGCGTTAAAATCCCCCCCCACACACCTTGTGTTTTGCAGAGTGAGAAGTACAGATCATCCTCGAATTACGACCGGGATTGAGCCCAACATTTCCCCATCGCTAAGCAAGACAGTTTGCTAAGGGAGTTTTTGCCCCGTTTAATGATCTTTCTTGCCATCGTGGTTAAGTGAATCACTGCGATAGTAACCCGGTTGTTAAGTGAATCTGGCTTCCTGGCTGACGTGAAGCCAGAACACTGTCACCGTTATACTTAGAGTCTAGTTCTAGTCCTGAAAGCTGGCTCCGTGGCCATTCACCAGGAGACGGTGAGTTCTAGTTGCCCTTTAGGCAGGAAAGCCAGCAGGGTGCGTTTCGGCCAATGAGCAGGAGGCAGGGAGTTCTAGTCCCACCTTAGGCATGAAAGCCAGCTGAGTGGGCCAATCCCCAGGAGACGGTGAATTCTAGTACAGCCTTAGGCACGAAAGCCAGCTGAGTGACTTTGGGCCATTCACCAGGAGACGGTGAATCCTAGTTCCACCTTGGGCATCAAAGCCATCTGGGTGACTTTGGGCCAATCACCAGGAGACAGGGAGTTCTAGTTCCATCTTAGGCATGAAAGCCATCTGGGTGACTTTGGGCCATTCACCAGGAGACGGTGAATTCTAGTTCCACCTTGGGCATGAAAGCTGGCTGGGTGAATTTGGGCCATTCACCAGGAGACTGTGAGTTCTAGTTGCCCCTTAGGCAGGAGAGCCAGCAGGGTGCATTTGGGCCAATGAGTAGGAGGCGGGGAGTTCTAGTCCCACTTTAGGCATGAAAGCCAGCTGAGTGGGCCATTCACCAGGAGACAGTGAGTTGTAGTGCTGTATTGCACATGAAAGGTGGCTGGGTGACTTTGGGCCAATCACCAGGGGACAGGGAGTTCTAGTTCCACCTTAGGCATGAAAGCCATCTGGGTGACTTTGGGCCACTCACCAGGAGATGGTGAATTCTAGTTCTACCTTGGCCATGAATGCCAGCTGGGTGAATTTGGGCCAATTACCAGGAGAAAGTGAGTTCTAGTCCCGTCTTGAGCATGAATGCCAGCTGGGTGAATTTGGGCCCATTACCAGGAGAAGGTGAATTCTAGTTCCACCTTGGGCATGAAAGCCAGCTGAGTGACTTTGGGCCATTCACCAGGAGACGGTGAATTCTAGTCCCATCTTGGGCATGAAAGCCAGCTGGCTGACTTTGGGCCAGTCCTTCCCTCTCAGCTCAACCCACCTCGCAGAGTTTTTGTGGGGAAAATAGGAGGAAGAGAGAGTATTATTTATGTTCACCACCTAGATATTTATATAATAAGGCTGGATGGGGGGGAATAAATTTAAAAATGTGGCACGAAAGGGCAGGTTTGGCCTTCTGTTGTTGGCAGTTGGAGAGCTCGAATGAGGGGAAGTTGGGCCCTGGCAAGTCCCGGGTTCGAGTTTTCCATTTCACCACCTACCAAATGAAAACACCTCCCTCGGAACTGAAGCCAGAAGAACGACCGAGTCCTCTTCTTTAATAATGACCGAGGAGAAAGACCTTCCCCAAATCCCACCCACCGCATGGGGAGAGAGGGGAACCAATTTGTGTTTGTCAGCTTGTGTAGAAGCTCCGTGCCACCGTCTTCATTTCGTGATTTCCCGGCCGGTAAAATATCTGTCTCCTGTTTTCAGTTATCAGTGGATCTGATGCTGGTTTGTTCCTTGAGGGAGATGCTGGTTTGTTCCTTGAGTTACGGGGCCGGTCTTTCTTTGGTTTGTTTTCCAAGATGCAACCTCAGTCCGGTTGATCAATCGATGTTTTTTTTTCCCAGATCGATCGTTGTGCCGCGAAATCATTTTGTACTGCAGGAAACCACATGGATTGATTTGTTTCCGGCAGGATTTGACCCCAAAAACTGGTCTTCCAGATCTTCCAATGGTGGCCCCATCACCGTTGTGACTGAGTTTGTCAGAATTACAGAATAACGGAAGGGACCTTGGAGGTCTTCTAGTCCAACCCCAGGTTGGACTCAAGCAGGAGATCCTAAACCAGTGACGGCGAACCTTGTTGTTGTCGCGTGCCGAAAATGCGCCTGGGAGCCCGTACCCCTAATGCAATGCACGCTGGACATCCCCCTGTGGGCCCTGCCCCTCAGCACATGCGCGGGAGACCCCCTGCGCTCCCCCAAATCCCGTGCATGTATGCGTAATTCCCCCGCACCCCGTTTTGGGCCTAGTAGTCCTCTCTGCAGCCTCCTGGGAACAAAAATGGGCCGTGGGGGAGGGGCACCCCCCCCCACTCCCCTCCTGTCCCTGTGCATGCACACGCACCCCCCCCCCATTCCCCCATCCATGCCATCATGGTCCTATACCATTTTGGTTGTTTATTTATTTATTTATTTATTTGGTTCGATTTATATGCTGCCCTTCTCCGGAGACTCAGGGCGGCTTACAATGCGTTAAGCAATAGCCTTCATACTTTTGTATATTTATACAAAGTCAGCTTATTGCCCCCACAAACTGGGTCCTCATTTCACCTACCTTAGAAAGGATGGAAGGCTGAGTCAACCTTGAGCCTGGGGAGATTCGAACTCGCAGTAAGGTGCTGGTGCTGGTGCTACTTAATAGCACTTTAGTCTGCTGCGCCACCAAGGCTCTTATGTTGTTGTCCTCCTCTTCCTCCTCCTCCTCCCCCCCCGTCACCACTCCTTCTCTTTTTCCTTCTCCTTTTCTTCCCCTACCTCTGCTCATCCTTCTCCTTCGCCCTTTCTTTCTTTCTTTCTTTCTTTCTTTCTTTCTTTCTTTCTTTCTTTCTTCTTCCTTCCTTCCTTCCTTCCGCTCCTCCTCCTTCTCACATCCCACTCCCTTCTAGCACTGATGATATCACCTAGTTGGGTCATGAAATGTCTGCAAGAAAAAGAACCCAGCTCAGACAACAGCAAGGATCCCAGAGTCCTCCTCCTCTTCCTCCTCCTTCTCCCTTTCTTTCTTTCTTTCTTTCTTTCTTTCTTTCTTTCTTTCTTTCTTTCTTTCTTTCTTTCTTTCTTTCTTCCTTCCTTCCTTCCTTCCTTCCTTCCTTCCTTCCTTCCTTCCTTCCTTCCTTCCTTCCTTCCTTCCTTCTTCTCCTCTCCCTCTTTCCCCTACCTCCACTCCTCCTTCTCCTTCTTTCCTTTCCTTCTTTCCTCCTCCCCCTCCTCCTCCTCACATCCCACTCCCTTCTAGCACTGATGATATCACCTAGTTGGGTCATGAAATGTCTGCAAGAAAAAGAACCCAGCTCAGACAACAGCAAGGATCCCAGAGTCCTCCTCCTCTTCCTCCTCCTTCTCCCTTTCTTTCTTTCTTTCTTTCTTTCTTTCTTTCTTTCTTTCTTTCTTTCTTTCTTCCTTTCTTCCTTCCTTCCTTCCTTCCTTCCTTCCTTCCTTCCTTCCTTCCTTCCTTCTTCTCCTCTCCCTCTTTCCCCTACCTCCATTCCTCCTTCTCCTTCTTTCCTTTCCTTCTTTCCTCCTCCCCATCCTCCTCCTCACATCCCACTCCCTTCTAGCATTGATAATATTACCTAGTTGGGTCACGAAATGTCTGCAAGAAAAAGAACCCAGCTCAGACCACACCAAGGACCCCAGAGTCTTCCTCCTCCTCCTCTTCCTCCTCCTCCTTCTCTCTTTCCAAGATTTTTCCAGCGAACCGGATCTTCTCATCACATATCCAAAATTGGATTTCTCCCTCCCCATTGCTGTATATCTAATGAATTTGATTTCACTCTCCTTCTCTCTATCCACCCTCCTGGCCTAGACTTTTGTGGAGGGGTGGGTTTGGGAAGTGGTCCAGGAGAGCAGCCTTCCTGAACTACAAGCCCCATAGACCCCAGCCAGGATGGCCCATCTCCCCTGCTCTTTTGTTTTGTCGTAAGTCAAGAAAAAGATGTTGGCGATTTAGCAATCAACTCTGAAACCGAAGCCTGTAAAATGTCATCGCAGACAAGACTCGGTGAGATGTTTTTTTTTTTTAATGGCTGAAGAATTCTTTGAAAAATAACTGTGTAAAATCAAAAGGATTTATTTTCCTCTCTATAGCTTGCATTCTTCTAATAGCAGCCCAGGTGGGGAAGACAGAGGTGGCCTGTTCCGCAGAAGGCCGAAAACGTGGGATAAAAAACTCCAAAGAATTTCCCAGCTATTCCCAGATGTCCGTTTTGAAAATTCCCACCTAATCCATGCTGGCTTTGAAAGAACCAGCTTCCCGCAGAACTCAGCCTAATAGTAGTCTCATCGTGGTT
Source organism: Arizona elegans (assembly GCA_022577455.1). Classification (NCBI taxonomy): domain Eukaryota; kingdom Metazoa; phylum Chordata; class Lepidosauria; order Squamata; family Colubridae; genus Arizona; species Arizona elegans. The sequence continues at coordinate 3,173,176 of JAKOOJ010000025.1, read as the reverse complement.
TGTCCAACTGTTTTCATTAGAAACATTTTCTCTTGTAAAAGCGCATCGGCGCCTACGAGGAAGGAAGGAGTTTTTCCTTCTTTGGGGTTTCAAAAAAAAGGGAAACTTAAAATGGGAAGTTTCTACGCTTTGGTGCAAAAATGGAAAAAAATGGAGGCGCCTTGCTGACATCAGCTACTCAGTGTGGTCTGCGGGAGGTCGAAAAAGTCAAATTGGCCGTGATAATTATGCAGTCAAGGCATGCCTTTGTGTGCCGAGCACGTACTACCGGTATATGCCATGAGTTGCCAAATGGCTTGGATTTTGAAGAGCACGCTAAACCACGGCAAAACTATCTGAGGTTAAAGCTAACCTAGTTTGCTCCATTTTGCAAACGCAGCAGTGGCTTGGTCTCTAGCCAGCCTGGCCGAGCCTATCGATCGAATCCGGCTTTTTCGCTCCTGTTTGTGTCTGAAAAATCAATTCTTGCAATCCAACTCTCTCCTAGATCATCCATCGCCGTCTCTTCTCCCGAAGAGGCCGTGTTTATTAAAGGCAAAAAACAAAAAAAAAACCTTGGCAGATTTTCCAAGGACATCCAACAGCTTTCCCCACTCACCCCACCGTCTATCCTGCTGTTTTACAGCCTGCGTATTTACCACAAAGCCAGCAAAGTTTTTTTTTTTTTTTTAACCTTGAACGGATTTTTTTTAACCTTTGGATGGATTTAGTCACATGAAGTGTTAATTTCACTTTATAAGGCCTCAATAAGGCCACACTTGGAATCCGGCATCCAGTTTTGGTCGCCACGATGTAAAAAAGTTGTTGAGACTCTAGAAAGAGTGCAGAGAAAAGCAACAAAGGAGCCTGAGCAACAAGGAGCTTGAGTGGCGTAGGAGGTTAATGCCTCCTAAGGCAGCATTTAACATCCAGCTGCCTGCAATTACTGCAAGTTCAATTCTCACCAGGCTCAAGGTTGACTCAGCCTTCCATCCTTTCTAAGGTGGGTAAATTGAGGACCCAGTTTGTGGGGGCAATAAGCTGACTTTGTATAAATATACAAAAGTATGAAGGCTATTGCTTAATGCATTGTAAGCCACTCTGAGTCTCCAGAGAAGGGAGGCATATAAATCAAATTAAAAAATAAAATTAAAAAAAAACCCAAAGGATTAGGGGACTGGAGGCTCAAACATACAATGAACGGTTGGAGGAACTCGGTATGTCTCGTTTAATGAAAAGCAGAACTGGGGAGGGCATGATAGCATCTTCCAATATTTGAGGGGCTGCCCCCAAAGAAGACCGGGTCAACCTATTCTCCACGGCACCAGAAGGCAAGACAAGAAACTAATGGATGGAAACTAATCAAGGAGAGAAGCAACCTGGAACTAAGGAGAAACTTCCTGACAAGGTAGAACAATTAACCAGTGGAACAGCTTGCCACTAGAAGTTGTGGGTAATCCATCACTGGAAGTTTTTAAGAAGAGATTGGACAGCCACTTGTCTGACATGATAGGGTCTCCTGCCTGAGTCGGGGGGTTGGACTAGAAGACCTCCAAGGTCCCTTCCGACTATGTTATTCTGTTGTTTTGTTCTGTTGGGTGGATTTTGAAATCTTTAGTCAGGACAAGCAAATCAGGATTTTTTTCTAATGAAACCATTCAAGAAGAACTTTGCATTTGACTTTGGAGTTTTTAGCCTGGCTTGTTTTTTTTTTGTTCGTTTGTTTTTTGGGATCTGTGTGTGTGAGAGAGAGAGAGAGTTTGAATTTGGAGCTTCTGGATTCATAAATGATCTCAGCGCTTGAGTGCCAATTGATTTACTACGAACAGAAAGTCTGCATCTTACTAGCACTATCACACCTGACTAAAGGAAATGTAAATATCCACTAAGTGGGAGCAAAGTTTTGCCGCCATCTAGTGGTCAACATCCATTTTGCAGGCCTAGTCTGTACATCCTTTTCTCTCTGCCGTGTGGCATGTTTGCTCCCATCCTCCTTCAGTAAATGTACTGAATAGAGGATGATGGGATTGAAGCAGTGGTGAAATCCAATTTTTTTTACTACCAGTTTTGTGGGCGTGGCTTGGTGGGCGTGCTGTGGCTTGGTGGGCGTGGCTTGGTGGGCATGGCAGGAGAAGGATATTGCAAAATCTCCATTCCCACCCCACTCTGGGGCCAGCCAGAGTTGGTATTTGCCGGTTCTCCAAACTACTCAAAATTTCCGCTATGAGTTCTCCAGAACCTGTCAGAACCTGCTGGATTTCACCCCTGGATTGAAGTCTGACATACAACTTTCTCTACTCTTACACTTATTTCCCAGGTGCCCCAATCACCACTAAAATTGAGTCCCTCCCCCCTCCCCCCTCCCCCCTCCCCCTCCTCCTCTCCTCTCCTCTCCTCTCCTCTCCATCTTCTCCTCCTCCTCTTTTTCTTCTTCTTCTTCTTCCCCCTCCTCCTCCTCCTTCTTCTTCTCTCCTCCTCCTCCTCCGCCTCCTAAAACCTCCAGTCTTCTAACACTGGTGATATTAGATTTTTTTTCTCCTCCTCCTCCTCCTCCTCCTCCTCCTCCTCCTCCTCCTTCTTCTTCTTCCTTTTCCTCTTTCTCTTTCTCTTTCTCTTCCTCCTCCTCCTCCTCCTCCTCTTTTTCTTCTTTTTCTCCTTCTTCTTCTCCTCCTCCTCCTCCTCCTCCTCCTCCTCCTCCTCCTCTTCTTCTTCTTCTTTATAGTTATAATGTACACTGAAGATGGCATTTAATTGCAATGACAATAAAGTAAAGTAAAGTAAACTAAACTACAGTAGTAGCCA